>CABHPH010160850.1:0-41503 GCA_902168325.1 Peromyscus nudipes
ATGTTAAAATAGAAACACATAAAACTAGGCTATGCAATGGGAGTTTAGTGAAAATGTTGTGACTAGAGGTTTATAGGAATGTTGCCCTGTGTTTCTCCAGAGAGCAATGATTTACTATTTGCTGATTCTGAAGTCACAGTAATTCTATAGAATATAAATACTTTCAATAATGAGACTCAACTGTGTTTAATTTTACTTTCATTTCCTTTAAACTGATGAGATCTGAACTAATGAATATTTGTACCTAGCATATAATTGGTTAGAAATAAATACTGACTGAATGATCATTTATAATCAGAATCATGATAAAAAAATTTATATTTAGTGTTACTTGTGTGTACATGTGTTTAATGCTGATCACTTGGGATATTGATAACTTATTAGGGAGCTCCCCAGACTCAGAGAATATATATAAAATTCATATATATATAAATTGAACATATGAAATTATTATAACAATAATGCTTACACAAGAAAAGGTCATGAATCTGAGAGGGAGAAGGGACATGTGAAGAGTTAGAGGTGAGACCGAGACAGGAAGAAATGATGTAAATATAGTACTCATGTATGAAATTCTCAAAAAGACAAGAGATTTTAATGAAACATAGTTGCATTTATTTATTAAGTGTGTGGAAACCAGAGGACAGCTTGCAGGAATTGAGTCTCTCCTACCACGTGAGTCCCAGGAATTGAACTTATGCCATTGAGCTTGGCAGCAAGCACCTTTATTAGCTGAGCCATCTCACTGGCCCAGAATCGTGATTTTTAATAACAGAACTTGATTATGCTAATGTTCTCATGGTCAGTAGTAATCATTTGGTGGGTTGGATATGTCACGTGCTAAGAATACTTGTCATAGTTTTTACCTTCCCTTGGATGACACACACACCTCAGTTAAATCTTTTAATAGTCATGCCTCTATTATTATTCCATAAGAAATGATGATAGACTTTGCATGATCACCACAGGATTAGAACTAAAGCTCTTCATATATAAACATAGGAACACCTATTGTTTAATGTGAGATCTCAAGAAAAATGCCAGGGGTTGATAAATGAGCCACAGCTGATTGAGTTCTGTCAGCCCTCAAGATATGGAGAATTGCAGGCTTTTTAATGCCAAGAACCTTATAAGTGATATGTTAGAGGTTTAAGCTCTGAAGTGATTTCCAAGGCATTATGGATAAATAGTGCATTAATCAATACACACAGGACAAGAACACACCAAGATCATGGGTTCAGCTTCTGCAATGATCCTGTGTCTTCTCAGACATTGTAAATGGTTGTCCCCTGAAAAGTCTTCTTCTGGAAACAGTGTGATGGTAACATTTCCCCCCCTAGAAGTGGAAGGTAGAGTACTAAAACTTGAGATCATCCCTGGAGGTCTAATATGATCTTGAGAGTTCAGAGATGAGTCTGGTGCTTAGGAAGGTCACACAGTTCAATGGCTCAAAATAAAATCTAGAATGGAACTGGCACTAACTTGGCTTGTTGAGTTTGTGTAAATAGAGTAACACAGATGAGAACCAAAATTTCCATGGATGTAAGTCACAGTGTGCTGTGTATGAATGCTTAGTGGAAACTGGGAACTTGTCATGTAACACAGCGTTTGAGTCTGTTGCCTGTGCATCCACTGTCCAAGGGAAAAGATTTGAAGTTCATTTGAATTCTTGATTGAAAGTGTTCCAGAGAAGCAGCAGTTTTAGAAACACACTGTGTGAGGAAGAAATGAAGTAGCCCCTGTCCTCCTCTGCTGTCATATTAAAGCATCTCATTCCTTTTAATATTCCAGGGATGCTGATGGGACAAAGAACATCGTACATGGATTCTAGTACAGATATTCCCAACAAAATAACAAAGCAAATTATTCAGTGACACACTGAGTAAAAATAAACTATTACTTATGACCGTCCATGCCCGAAATGGACTTTGAGTCTTTCTAAACTCATGCTTCTAAAGTCAATAGCTACAGAAGATTGCATTTGAACTTGACATCTGCCTCATTAGGGGTGCAAATGTCCAAACAGCTGAGACACTGGTGGCTATGGCATGCTCACATTATTTTGGAAATATCTATTATTGTTAGGGACCAAATACCATCAAGGCAAAACTATATAGTTAATCAAGATAAGCAGGTTCATCTTCTAATGGCCTGGTTCATTTCTTTGGATTCAAGGCTATTTTTTTCTGGTTTCATAACTGTCATAAAGAGAAAGCAGACTCTTTCAAATTTCCGTATGGCTTATTCCCGAAGTCATTTTCCAGCAGTTGCACGATGAGTCATCTGTATGCAATGACCTTGTAAAGTCATCTCGAGAGAGCCAGAGAACTTCCCTTGAAATTGATAAAAGCATCCAGAAGCCCATGCATCACTCAAAGCAAACATCTTTCTCGTTGCTGCCAAAACTACTTGAGCTTTCAGATTTTTTTTTTGAGAACGATACTGGCTAAAATTAAAAACTAATAATATAAACAGAAGATATCATCAAATATCCATTCAAAGAAAACCACTATCTTTTTTATATGAACAGCTAGCGCTTCCAAACAGCACAAAATGTATTTCTTTATTTAATTTTTAGTGAAGGGTCATTCATGCAAGGCCATTTTTACCAGAGACTTCTTAGTAAAGAAAAATAATCTACAGCATATTCTTGGCCTTTTGTTCACCAGGTGTTATATTTTTAAGTCCATATCTGACACTGGCTGTAGTACAGAGGCAAAGTACGGTTACCCCAGTACTACAGAGAGGATGGCAGGAGGGCCAAGAGTTCAATGTCATCCTCAGCTAAGTAACAAGTGTTTGACTATTCTAGGCCATGTGGCAACTTGTCTCAAAAGAAAGAAAGAAGGAATGGGGAGGGGAGGGAGGGGAGAGAGACAGAGTGATGGGGGAGAGAGGGAGAGGGAGAGGGGTCATCTAATCCAGCGTCAACACTCTTGAGGCCCTTTCTTGTTCTGAATCTATGATTCTTAAAGCAACTAACGTCTATAACTCTGTGCAATTCCAGACATTAATGAGTTTGGGCGAGTGTAGGAAAGCACTTACGATAAACTGTAAAAAGATTGTTAAAGTTTACATTTGTTCCCTAAACACTCAGGTTAACGGTGAGATTTTTATGGAAAAGCTAGTAAAAATAACATGGCAAACCTGCACTGTGTCAGTATTTTGGTGCCTCACTGGGTTCTGTTTTATGCTGCATCACACAAAATTCCCTCTGCCTGTGGTGTAGATAAGTAAATACTTTAGCCAGGAAATCTTGATAATCACAGTGATGTAGCCCATGATCCAGAACATCTGAGCAAATGTAACGGAAGCTGATTCTTGCCTAGTGTTTCTGTGTGACTATCATATTCTTCTATATATAGTCATATTCTGTGACTGCCAACTCAAGATGGTCAGAGCATAAAAAAAAAAAAAACCCATGACCACACAGTTATGGGATTCAACTGCATGCTATTAATCACAGAAAGTTTAGTTTGTTCTGGGTGTAGGGAACAACACTGCTAAATAGAAGTTCTAGAGCTGGGAATGTGGCTCAGTGGCAGAGCATTTACCTAGTACATGTTAGGCTGTGGGTTCAATCCCCACTAACCCCCCCACCCCCGACACACATATCAAAAGACAAACACAGAACAAAGAAGCTGTCTTGCATGTGCTCTATTCCATGGGATCTCCTCTCTTACAGCTGCCTTTGAACTCTGGCCACTATGAAGAGAGTGTGCCATCATCTGTGTCCTCATAACTGTGGCTGCCCCTGGAGCTTTGGGACCCAAATTCCACTTGACCCAGTTCCAGAGCTTGTAGCCCTTTCTACGGCACTGAGATCCAGATGGAGCCCAGAATTCCACAGCAAGAGTGAAATTTGACTTTGCAAATTGAACGGCGTGAGATGAAAATGTTCTCAGTTGAAAACTGGACATAGCGCATGCTCTTCCCTTTCTGTCCTTGTTGCATTATTGGAAGATCCAAGTCCTTCCAGTTGCCATGGTTCCATTTCACTGCTCAGAGGCGACAAGGTCTTGGGGCCAAGCAGAACGTTTAGTCTGTTTTTATGCTCCACTTCATTTAGCTCCTTGCTCAACACTCAGCAAGAAATATTTATTGACTGCATGATCAAAGACTATGATCATTTCTTTTCCATATTTAGAATATGATGGCGTGATTGGATCAAAAGCATTATGATAATGAGATCTTGGTGTAATTCTTGTATCTTCCCAAATTCATGACTTGTGATTCACTAGAACACAATATGGACACAAATCAAGTGAGGCTAAAGGAATCCAACCTACAGTCCTTAGTCTCCTAACTTGGACAGACTATATTTTAAGGGAATTAAAATGCATTTACCAAATGAAGATACTTTAGATTACTAAAAGCCATTATATTCCCTCCCTCTCTATTTACGTCTTACTCTTTGATTAAAACAACAACAACAACAACAACACATGTATCCTTTACCACCCAACTCTACCAGACCCCTGATTGCTTTTCCTTTCTGTCATGAAGGAAATTTCAGTCCCTCCATACCTGTTATGATAGAATGATGGTTATGCATTACTCCAACCAGCTACGCCTAGAGAGTGCTCAGAATCAGGCAACAACATTCATTGCCTCTCCTGGTCACCGTCATCTCCTCCAAGAATTTTGGTTGCCACCCCTCCTCTTCTCAATGGCGTTGTTATTAGTTTGGGGGATTTCAGGAACATATTCCTCAGTTCCCTTTGGCATTGAGTCTGAACCACTTCACATGTGCTGTTCCTCTCCATTCCACCCCAGCACCCCATGCTCAATTTCAGTCCCTATTTTACCAATAATAGTCTTTGATTGCTACCCTTGCTCCCCACTTAAAGATCTCTTATCTTCCCAACAAAGGAAACAATTCATCCTACCATTGAGCACTCAATCCACGTGTTCATTATTAGCTCCTGTTCTGAGATCAAATCTTTCTTTCTTATGTAACTGAAATCCTGTAGACTCTATTTGGATCCTTCCTGTCTCTATTATATCTTCCTAGGAAAAAATTTTTCTGTTTAGATTTAATTCTTCAGTTATTCCCCCTGCACAGAAGAATATGGCTATGGAAAAGTGCACAAATGTAGTGACAAATTTGATATTAAAAAAATCAAAACTAAATGCTGAGTATGGTAGTACATCTCTATAATCTAAGTATCTTGGAGGTGGAGGTATAGGATCAGAAGTTCAAAGACATCCTTGGCTACATAGAAAAATGGGGCCAGCCTGGGATACACGAGTCCCAATGTCAAAAAGAAAAGCAAAACAAGACAAAATAACCATAAAAACAACAAAACAAAACAAATAAACAAACAAAACCCCTAACTTTTGGAGTAAGCCTCAACAATGCCAAGCCATCTTGTTCTGGCACTGTGTTCCATTCCACACCTTCTGCCTCAGCCTGTTTTTGAGAAGATAGTTTTGACCCTTTCCAAAATTCCCAAACATTATCCATTACGTTTTCTCAAGACATATCTTTTACAAGAAATAGACAAAACATAGCTTCAAAGATAGAATTATTAGATAGTTCAGGATTGTGACAGAAGGGTATTATGCTGTGAGTCAGTTCCTCTGAAACACGGGGTCCTGTGTAGCTGAATTGGCTGCAGGGTGTGAACTTGGCCTTGCTCAGCCACTACACAGGGGAGGGAGGCAGGAAACTCTAGCTGCTTTGCAGGGCTGGCGGCACAGAAGGCCTCCATCCCTTTGATTTTGCCTAATGGAACACAGTACAGGTAATCGGAGCCCAGTTCCATGTGTTACATGTAACACTACCTAGCTGTGACTGGATTAATCATTAAAAGCAGACCACTGGGAAAATGTGGTGCAAGCCGAGGACAAGAGAGAGAATGAAAAACAGTAGAGCTGGCTGACAAAGAAATCATTACGAATGAATGGACTCTCAGAGCAGTTAACCAACATTGCAGAAATAGAAGAAACAGTAAAACAATTATTTCAAATGCATTTATGATATAAATTATTTGTTTTAGAATGGGTCTTACTATACAGCCCTGAGTGGCCTGAAGCTTGCTACATAGACCAGGCTGGCCTTGAACTCACAAAAATCTGCTTCCCTCTGCCTTATGAATACTGGGACTAAAAGTATACAGCACCAGACACAACAGAATTTATGTTGCTAATGATGAACTTCAAACTGAATGTATTACATGACTTGACAAGTTAAATTCTCTCTCTCTCTCTCTCTCTCTCTCTCTCTCTCTGTGTGTGTGTGTGTGTGTGTGTGTAGACACAGTGGAATTGCTTACTCATATATTTTCTATTAATAGATGAAATATCTTCATTTAATTACAACTATGCTTTATAACTATGCAGACTTAAAGATAAGGACATAAGTAGATCATATCCTGTGAACTAGAATTCTTACAAGTCAATTTAAATGGTCAAGAAGGGTTAAAGCATACTTTTGATATATGTATGGATGTACTTGCCATTTGCTGCAAAGAGAAACTCTCTCTGAAACATCACTGTCAGGTGTAGACAGGACTTTGCTTGATGAAGAACTTAGGCTTCTGAAGACAGCCTGATTGTTGAAATATTTTCACATATGCACAGGCATACACACACAAAGAAAGGGGAAAGTCTGATTGGGTATAAAGAATAGAATGGATATACACTGCTTTCTCCCTAAAAGATGCTGAAAAGTTGGAATAGATTAACATCCCCCCTTATATGTAGTGGAAATACCATGTTTTAGAACCATGTGAAGTATGAAGGTCAAAATACAGGTGTAGGAGAGGATAGGGATGAGTTTGACATAAACTTTGAATGGTGCTTATGGTGTCAACTCAACAACTCCAGAATCACTTGAGAAGAGTCCAGGTGAGAGGCTGTCTAGGTCAGGATGGCCTGCGAGCATGTCTGTGGAGGATTGTCTTGATTATGTTAGTGGATGTGGGAAGACCTGTCCACTGTGGATGGCACCATTCCCTTAGCTTGGGAATCCTGGACTGTGTAATTGTAGAGAGGAAACTGAGCAGTAGTGAGCATTCATGCATTCATTTTGTCTCTGTTCCAATGGCTGCAACCAGTTATTTCAAAATTCTTTATTATTATTATTAAATTTATTTATTTATTTTATATCCTAATAGCAGTTTCCCATCCTTCCTCTTCTCCCGTTCCCCCACACCTCCCCACCTCTTCCATTCACTCATCCTCTTATTCTGTTCAGAAAGGGACAGGCCTCACATGGGTATCAACAAAGCATGGACTATCAAGTTGAAGTAGGACTAAGCTCCTCCCCTTGTATTAAGGCTGAGCAATGTAACCCAATATGAGGAATAGGTTCCAAAAGGCCAGCCAAACCATTAGGGACAGTCCCTGTTCCCTCTATTAGGAGTCCCAAGCTACACAACTGTCACATGTATGTAGAGGACCTAGGTCAGTCCCATCCAGGTCCCCTGGTTGTTGGTTCAGTCTGTGAACTCCTATGAGCCCAGGTTAGTTGTTTCTGTGGGTTTTCTTGTGATGTACTTGACCCCTCTGGTTCATACAATCCCTCCTTCCTCTCTTCAGCAGGATTCCCTGAGCTCAGCCCAATGTTTGGCTGTGGGTCTGCATCTGTTTCTATCAGTTACTGGACGAAGGTTCTCTGATGACCACTGGGGTAGTCACCACTCTATAAGTACAACAGAATGCCATTAGGCATCATTATGTTGACATTTTTTTTCTCCAATCATGTTTGGTTCTATCCTAGGTCTCTGGGCCATCTAGCCTCTGGGTCCTGGCGCTCCAGGAAACAAAATTAAAAATTATTCACATCACACATCCTGCTCTTGCCCCCAGAACGTCAAATTTAACAAAAGCTGATCATTTAAACAATCACAGTGTAACTTATTGATCAAATATGGTAAGTGAGAAAAGCCTGGTACAAAAGGCCAAATACCACATGATCTCATTTACATATAAATCTGAAATGATGATCTCATAGAAGCAGAATGTTGGTTACCAGAGGCTGGCGGGGAGTTTGAAGACAGATTAGTTAGGGTTAGTTACTAGCAAGAGTTCTCACTACCAAAAAATAACAAAAGCTAGAATAATGCTTATGTCAATTTCCCTGATTTTTCATTACCCAGGATATAAAAAAACATTCTGTTCTTTTTAATCATGTATAGTCACTGGTATAGTCACTGTGTTAATTGAAAATATATTTTAATAGTATTTTTCCTTTACTTTTCTCTTTTGAGATATTTGCCACACTGTTAACCATGAGATGCAATCTCACCTGCAAAAGAAAGTAATAAACATGAATTCATTGTCCCGTACATCAACAGTAGTGTGTGCACATTGTAATGTCCACATCTGAAAACATTTTAACAATGAGGCTCTCTTCAAAGACAGTAAATTCTGTATCAAGCAAGGCCTTGTCTACACTTGGTAGTGATGTTTCAGAGTGGTTTCTTTTAAAGCAATGAATAAGTCATTCATACATATGTCCAAAGTATACTTTCATCTTTGAGATGTATTAAACATACTGTTTCATTGTGGCAATAATTGACCATTTACATTCACACAGAAGAATTCCAATTCCTTAAGATACTCTCTGCTCTTGTCTTTACCTTCAATTCTTCCTAATTATAAAGCATAGAATGTAATAAACTGAAGAGCACAGTACATTCATCAATTTAGTAGACCTCTTTTTCCTTGGGGGTACATTTCAATAACCCTGATGCATGCCTGAAAACACAAATAATGCTTGCTGTAGTTTTAATGCTGAATGCTCCCGGAGAGACCCATGTGTTAAAGACTTGATTCTCAGAGAGGGGCTACTTGGAGATAAGGGGGACTGTAGGAGGTGAGGCTCTATGGGTGATACTTGGGTCTTTATGGGTATTCCCTCGAGCAGTGGTTCTCAACATTCCTAATGCTGCCACCCTTTGCTACAGTTCCTCATGTTGTGGTGACTCCCAACCATAAAATTATTTTCTTTGATAATTTGTAACTGTAATTTTGCTATTGTTATGAATTGTAATGTAAATAAATATATGTGTTTTCCAATGGTCTTAGGTGACCTCTGTGAAAGGGTCATTCAACCCCAAAGGGGTCGAAACCACTACCCTAGAAGAATTGTATGACCCCAGTCTCCCTGCCATTGCCATTTGGCATGATCTTCAGAGACCCAGAGCATTTGATCCATGTGACCTGGGGTTGGAGCTCCCCAAAGTTTGAGCCAAAATAAGCCCCGTCTCTTTAGAAGTTATCAACGATGTTTCTTCAAAGTGACAGTAAGAGAAATGATATCATGTCTTATGTATACAGTGGGTTGGGGACTTTTGTTGCTGTTGTTTTTTGTTTGTTTTTGTTCTCTAAGTCCTTTTGACAAAGGCTAGTTTTTAAGTTAGAGGTAACAAGAGGTTAATGATCATCACTCATAACTAAATAGAGCAAGTATAACAACTCATGGTAATAAATCTATGTAAATTTGATCTCTTGTGAAACAGTCAGGAAAAAGGTTAATAAAGCATTTTTAGCCCATGTCTACCTTAGGTGTCTGAAATTGCATAAAATGAAAACGCAGTCTGAGGGCCTCTTATGAATCTGGGCCAATGATGTTTTCTCTCCATTGTGCCAGGTCCCACAGGCGGATAGTCTCATCAGATGCTCTTTCATTTGGGACCCAGGTGATCCTTGTACCCAATAGAAAAGTTCTGCATCTAGGAACTGGGGTATTCAGCTGGCAGCTTGGCTCCTTCCATTGTGCAGGTCTGTGTTCTAGGCAATACCTGGGCTGCTGACATGCTACACTCCACTAATAACTGACAGCCACAGATGTCCTGCCTCTCTCTCCAGGTATGTTTATATGTACGGTTTTCCCACATATAGGTGCCACTACATCATGTTTTTGAAGTAGTAAAATATCCTGCTTAGGTGAAAGGAATATCTTTTTGTTTTGGGGTTTTTATTGTTGTGAAGAGACATCATGACCACAGCAATTCTTACAAAGGAAAACATTTAATTACTCACAGTTTCAGATGTTGAGTCCATTTTCATCATGGTAGGGAGCATGGTGGCATGCAGGAAGAGGTGGTACTGGAGCTGAGAGTCCTCCATCTTGCAGGAACAGGAAGTCGACTGACTCACTGGAGGTATCCTGAGCATAGGAAACATCAAAGCCCACCTCCACAAAGACACACTTCTTCCAACAAGGCCATACCCATTCCAACAAAGCCACACCTCCTAATAGTGCCACTCCCTATGAGATTATGGGATTGTGGGATTATGAGGGCCAATTCCATTCAAACTACCATACTTTTCTTACACACTGAAGATACTTTTTCAATGCAATCATTTTGTAATATTAGGGAGATATTATTTCACAACCATGTTTGTTTTTAGATTTGCTTTCCTTTCCAAGAGCAAGGGACTAAATTCAGTTATCACAGAGATGCAAATCTAGGTGACAATTATCCAAATTTATTCTCTTCATCTCTCTTCCTTTCCTGGAGGGTGGAATGATTTTCCTATGTTCTACATGTTTCCTCCATATTTCTTTCTCAGAGTTAAAATGCAAGTCTTTTCACATCTTTGAGGAAAGGCGTCAGGAAAGGCAACAAGGGAAAGCAAAACCAACAGTTGGTGATTTCTGGAAGGAAGAGCTCCTCGCGCAGGTCTACCTGAAGGCCGTGTGGGTCCTTCACAGAAATTCTCTTCAGTGCACTTCCTTTCACCCTCAAACTGTGAGAACTGAAGAGCTGAGATTTTGTGAAAGGTGACAGCGAAGTTTTCACAAGGCACCTGGCAAATGTGTCTTGGCTCTAAGAGATATGTTTTTCAAAGCATAGAACTGATGCCTAAGGAGTACTATCAAATTCAGAGTGTAGGTCGATTTCCTCACAGGATTTTTCCCTGACAATTGTGTGAGTTTATGCACATCAAGCAGGCAATCAATGAGAGAACAATTGCGTCTCTAAGCCGTAGAACAGAGAGTCACAGCTGAGGTAATGGTTGAACTATCTGAATGGTATTTCAAATCCTAGTATCTCAAATCTTCGCAGTAGGAATGTATGGAAACCCCATCCCTTCCCAATACGCTTCAGGTGGAAGGCCACTTCTGCCTAGGGTGTAAACAAAGCCTTTCACCTGTGTTAGCCTGCACTCTGTCGTGGGGAAGGGCTGAGTAGACAGGGTGAGGTGTTCAGACAAATGGAAAATCACAGTATTTACAACTGCTTCACATGTCCCAAGGACACTGAGGCAGCTAGCTTCTAGAAGACAGCATGGACTTCGAAGCAATTCCTGAGCTCAAATCCCATTTTTCCCATTTACCAACTCTGTTCGTTTGAGCCTTAGCTCCTGTTTCTTCAGAGAAGATCATGAGTTTGCTCGGCACTAAATATTTGTGTCACTCTTGAGTTCGTGTGTAAAATCCCACCCCAGTGGGAGGGGATTAGGGGTGGATCTTTGAGAGTTTTGTTAGGTCATGAGCATGGGACTCTCAGAATTGGCATTAATTCCTTTACAACGGGGCATAAGGCCAGGTGTGATAGTCTTACCTTTAATCTCAGTATTTAGGAGACTGAGGCAGAAAGATCTCTATGAATTCCAGGCCAGCCATGGTTATACAGTGAGAGCCTTTCTAAATAAGTAAGAAAACAAGTAAGTAAATAAATAAATGAACAAACAAACAAACAAACAACAAACAAAACGAGGCACAAGTTAGCTCACTTTTTCTCTCTATCCTGTGATAAGAGAGTCTGCAGCCAAATGATTTCTGAGAATCAGGAGGCAAGTCTTTGCCAGACGCGAGATCTGCCAGTGCCTTGGCTGTGGACTTCCCAGCTTGCAAAAGAGACGCCACTTCTTTGTTGTTCAACCAACAGATGAAGGTACTTTCGTTACACTCTTGCACATTAAGATGGAATCACAAAGTTTAATTCAGAGAATTTCAATAATTACATTTCTCAGCAGTTTATTTCTCAATGCCTGATGTTTTCCCTGCCATCAGAGTATAAAAATTCGGGTACAGTGTTTGGTTTTGGAATTGTAGGATCTTTGGCCACAGTTCTTACACCTTAGGTAATTACCCACACTGTACTGCTGCCTACAGTCTGGTTGATAACTCTTGGTTTGTTGTAATTATACATGATTTAATGTTTTTTATTCCCACTTGAAGTTTTTCATTCTATATCTCTTCAGACACACACACACACACACACACACACACTTATGGCAAACACATTGGGTTTACATTTATAGTTACTGCTAAAGTACTTGCTATTTATTTTTTATATGTTAAATTTTTTTACCCCAGTGACTAGGTAAATGTCCTTTAAACAGTGATCAAGGAACACCACTCAGCTTCCTACAGACTTCCTGTAATCATGAGGCTTTGGACTCATTAAGTCTTATCTGTGACAAAAGATGATGCCTGACATTTCCTCTCCAGCTGGGGCTTTGGTCCAAGACTGCCCAAAGAAATAACACTTTTGTGTTGGGGCCAAGCTGAGGAATCCACCAAAATCACAGCCATGACAAGGAAAGAGAGCTGATGAGCAGGGAGGTCACAGGGGCTTTCTTTGGTAGGAAGCTGTGACTTCTGCAGTGACAGAGAGGGTGGATTTGTAAGGAGGAGGATGAGCCAGAACTGAGTGGAAGACACAGACATGCCCCAAGCTCCTCCAGGGCTGGGCTCACCTCTGGCAGCCTGTGCTCAGATCCAAGTATCTTGGAAATTGTCGGGCTTCAAGACGTCAGTGAATTGAAATGAGAGAATGCTGGCCAGCATCTTTCATCCATTCATCTCTCTTCATTCTCATTGTCGTACTTCCTTTCCAATTGTTTCCCGACACATGCGGGGAATGAGTGGATAGAAAAATGGACTCACGTGTTAAGGACCAATTGCCCTAGTTAGGGAGATTTAGTGTTCTCTTTGCCCTTGTATCCAAGCTGCACCCCTCACGCCCCTGGGACCTGCTCTGGGGTGTGTGTGATGTGGCTGTCATGTGGCTGCAGTAGCTGAACACCTTTGTTCAATAAAGGTTCTGTTTTACTGTGGCCACACCGTGTGTGGTGTGTGAAATCAGGACAGTGATTGTCTAGTATTTTGCTCTAGTGACAATCAACTATCCCAGAAGATAACTAAATTCTGTCTGATTTGAAATGGTACTGTCAAAATTTACTGTGTAGCTCTCTGGGAGGAAAAAAGGAAATACACAGGGGTGAGCCAAAAGATTCCTTTCTGCTGCTTGTAGAAGGATTTCATATGAAGATATATGATGACAGCTCTGGACCCCCTTATAGTTTTCCCTCTGTATCACTAAAGAAAACCGTGGCTTCCTGACAGAGAAAGCGCCAGCGACCTGTGAATTCAACTGTATAGGATAAGCTCTTGGAAATGATTCCCTAGACTATTCTATGCTTCAAAAAGTTATAACAGCTAATCGAGAAGCATGGACTATTAGGTTGCTTGAAAATATTTTGTTTTGACATAGATCATTAAGTAGTCTCACATACAGAATAACGACAAAGCTACTTGCTATCTTCTGAACATTCCGTTTCCCTGAATTCACATGGAAATCCCATTCCTAAGGCAATGACATTGAATGTGAGTTTTGAGGGAGGGGTTTGGCCCCCAAGAATGAAACCAGTTCTATTCTAAAAGATGGTCTAGAAAGCTGGCTTTTCTCCTCTCCCTCAGGAAGACACAGGGAATAATCGAGAAGCCAGGCTCTTCTGAAGACACTGTGTGTACCAGCACCTTTATCTTTATGGCATTAACTACCCCAACACTCTAAGAAATAAAGCTTGTTGTTTATAAATCACTAGATTTATAGAATTTTGCTATGTAACACCTTGAAGTAAGCATTATCTTCTCTAAGACACAGAAATATTTCACATAAAAGAAATAAGCCATCTTATAGTCCGTAAACCTTAGATGGATATGTATTTGTCAATTCAAATTTTCTGATCAAGACTATGTGTTCAAGGTAATAAGTGGCAGAGACATGTAATGAGATCTCACGTTGTTTCTTGATGGAAACCTCTTACTGGAGAACACGGATGGCCAGGGAAGAAATGCATTAGCTGATAAGACTAGTGTTGTTGTTCATAACTTCTTCAGTGGAATCAAAAAGGGGTCTGCCACTTATGGTAAAGTATCAGAGATGAAAGGGTGAAGAGGAGCTGTTACAGGCCACATTTGCTAGGACTTTGTCAATGGTGTTTGTGCATGGTGGATTTACTGCTGTTTACTTTCTTTCCTCTATCCCTTGACCCTTGAAATATGAGTCTCTCCAGTGTTTGAGGGAAGTAGTCTGTATATCTGCTCTAGGAAACATCATCTGATTTGAGGAGCCTGAATATTCTATCCCATAGTTCACTGTGACTGAGTCCAGGCTCCTCAGATGTCTTTAACGACCTCAGAAGTTTCCTTTGGAGTCAAGGATGGTATTTTTTTAATCTTGTAGAAACAGATGATGTACATGTGTAGTTCAAGGGATTGTTGGCAGCTTTCTTGGGACCATAAGATGATGATCCCCAAAGTCAAGCAGTATGGAAGAATCGATTGGGGGTAAAATGGGGTAAAGAATGTTGATCAGTTATTTCAAGCCTCCATATTATATATCACTTGAAAATTAACTGTATTTCAATTTTGGGGTCATTACTCAATTATGCCTTTCACTTATGCCAGCTTTAATCAGGTTTTCCAATTTGATTTGTTTTATTTTTTAATTGGAAGCATACTAAAAGAAAATTGGTCTAGTATATGTAATAGCCTTGAACTCTGCCCCACATCTCTGATCCTGGCTTCCCTCTTCATTCCCTTCTTGAATTCATACAGCTGCCAGCTGCCAGAACTCAGCAAAATCTCCCCGAAGTCAACACTCCTTGGGAAACATTGAGCCTATCTGGAGATTATCTTGACTCTGTCCAGAATCTGTTGCAATGGAAATTGCAGAAATATCTACAAAATCACAGTCATGTTCAGGGGGTTAGACAGACTGATGGGGCCATTTGCAGTGCAAAAATATCCAGGAAAGGAATTCAAATAGAAACTAATGAACAGTTGGAGGAGTATCAGGGAACAGAATACTTGAAAAGGGGACTGCTTTGGAAAAACAGATGCAGGTCTAGCCATTTGATAGGAAAGAATAATGTACTTGAGACTTGGTGAAGAGTAGCCAAGCTTCCTGAGCAAAAAGTCAAGTCAACTGTTGTACCCCCCACATGGACTCATCCTCATGCAATGTTCAGAGGGCTTTTAATGGGTGGATTTTTGTATGGTCAGTGTATGGAGTTGCTCACGCCTCCTTTGTTTTCATCTTAGCCCATGATGAGCAGACAGTTCAATGAAAGTGATGTGTATGGAGACAATGGACCTTAAAGAGACCCCCCTGGACGTATTTGCTAAAACAATGTACCTAGTACATTTCTCCCTCCTGTGAGAGGCCCCTAGAACAGCAGTTCTCAACCTGAGGGTCAAGACCTCCACAGAAGTGGCCTACCAGATATCCTGCATATCAGATATTTATATTACATTTCATAATTGTAGCAAAATGACAGGTATGAAGTAGCAATGAAATAATTTTATGGTTGGAGTCAGCACAACATGAGAAACTGTATGTATTAAAGGGCCTCAGTATTAGGAAGGTTATTAGGAAGTATTAGGAAGTATTAGGAAGGTTGAGGACCACTGAGCTAGAGTGTCCTTCATTCTCCTCTTCGTCACTGCAAAATGAAGACACATGCCCATTTTATTCCAAATGGCTGTTGTCTATTGTGTGAAAACATACCAGCAGAACCATGCCTAATGCGGCACCCTTCATAGTAGCTAAATTATGAAATTAGCCCAGGTGCCCATCAGAAGATAAATGGATATGGAAAATGTAGGTGAATGGATACGGAAAATTGTATATACACAATGGAGTTTTACTCAGCCATGAAAAAGAAAGAAATGCCATTGGCAGAAAGATAAGCAAGACACAGAAAGAAAGCAGGATTTGCTTTCTCACAAAATTTAGAAAGTAAGAGAAAGAGAGAGGAAAGAAGGGTTGCATGATGAAAGAAGGGGGGATCTATTTGTGAAGGTGACTGAAACAACAAAAACACAACTCTCCATAATGGTGAGAGATTTTAGACATGATTCTCAGAAATGAATGATTTAAGCAACAAGAAATTATTAAAGTTACAGAGGACTGAAAAAGTCCAATCGACAAAATTGTCTTATGGATTGTCCTAGTTAGGGTTGCTACTGCTGTGACAAAACACCATGACCAAAAGCTAGTTGGGGAGGAAAGGGTTTATTTGGCTTACACTTCCCCATTGGTGTTCATCATCAAAGGAAGTCAGGACAGGATCTCAAGCAGGATAGGAACCTGGAGGCAGAAGCTGATGCAGAGGCCATGGAAGGGTGCTGCTCAATGGCTTGCTCATCATGGCTTGCTCAGCCTGCTTTCTTAAAGAGCCCCAGGGCCACAAGCCCAGGGGTGGCAGCACCCACAATGGGCTGAGCCCTCCCACATTGATTGTTAATTAAGAAGAGGCCCTACAGACTTGTCTACAGTCAGCTCTTAGGGAGATATTTTCTCAGTTGAGGTTCCCTCCTCTTGGATGACTCTAGCTCATGCCAAGTTGACATAAAACTAGCAGCACATGGGTATATCATCTAATGATCAGCATATTTAAGAATGTTTAAGCTTGTATTGAATGTTCTGACTGAAGTCTTCCCCATCTGTGTGGTAGTTTCCCAACTATTAATATTCTACCTGGTGGGTGAATCTGAAGGCAAATGGTAAGATGTATGAAATGATAGCAACACAATTGCAAAGCATGAAATGCTGGGTACGAGAGTTCTAGGACAAAGCTGTGGGCAGGGGATGAATTCTGCAAGGGACTTTTTCACAAAGAGTTCTTGCTTAGACTGGAGGCTTCATTGCATGCGTGGAAATTATTAGAGATTGTGTAACTTCCTTACCGAACAAAGACACTTCTCAGTACTGTTAGTTGAGATATTCTCTGAACTACCCTTCTCATCTGCTTTGTTCTAAAAGCCAAAGATCCTTGATAGGTAAGTGACATATTGTACTATCACAGGGTTTCATGAGCAGAACGTGGTACGTTTCTCCCTACTGAATCCTGAATCTATGGTCAGAATTATTTAAAAAATAAATCTCTAAATACCACAGAGTTTTCTCTTAGGGTTAGTTATAGTCATTTGATTATTACAAGCTTCCTAGCATCTGATTTTGACACAGAGTCTTGGCTAACTATTGCTGTAACAATTTGTTTAGCCTTCCAATGTGTTTCCCAACCTGTGGTACATTATCTAAATTTGGAAATGGGAGTATAATTATACCTGTGGGTAACATACCTTCCCTATTGAAGTTTTTAATGATGAATGGGTTAACCACAAAACCAAACTAAACCACAAAAATACTTTTCCAAGAAAAAGTTTTCTCTCCTTCCCAAACCAATTTGGCTATTTTAGATTAGTGAAAAATAGTAAAAAAGCAATCCATGGTTGGTTTTAGATCAAGGCTTACCCCCAACTGTCTATTTAAGGAAGAAATTATGTGGCTCATGGAATAAAATGTTTGCTACAGAAGACAAAAAGTATCTACATACTAAAAATATATCCCTCTAATATATAGAATATTTGTGTCTTAAATACATACATACAGAGAATAAATATAAATATAAATCTTGAAAGCTTGTTTGGCAGGTGATGGTTATAACATGTCTGTTATGTAGAAAAAGAAATCTCAGTTTTAATCATCTGCATAAAGATTTGACAACAAGATAAAATTAGATGTGTCTTTTATGTAAGATGTCACTTGGAACAATCTCTTTTCAAACCTTAACCTTTCAGGTAGAAAAACTGTACAATTCTTGAGATATAATAGCATAATCTCTCACTTGTTAGTGTTAGCCTCATGCAACTTTGCTCACATTTATTCTTGGGAAAGGAGAATAGAATGAAGAAATGAAATACAGAACACAAAGAAAAACATAGATGTGGGGTACTCAGAAACACATCTGAGGACAGCCCCAGTATCAAGGAAGAAATGGGTTGTGCTGAGCTGGGATGCTATGTGGCTAACTGCCATTATAAATACTAGTCACTAGAGACTGATTTGGTCCAAACAACAAAGGATTATGGGGGTTTCACTTAGACATGTCAGCAGGCAGTAACATGTTTCAGAGTGACATCCTTCAAAAAGGTGATAGTGGGGTGCACTGTGGGAGGCCAGATGCAAAGACTAGAACAAAAAGTAGATAGTGGGGTGCATTGTGGGAGCCCAGATGCTAGGTCCAGATGGAGCTCCGAGCATAAACATACAGCTTTGCCATTTATAAACCGAGCCGTCAGATGTGAATAAGTTCTGAATGTTGTTTTCTTTCCAAGTAAAACTCAGGACTTGAGAACTTACCCTGCCGTCTTCGCTCTGAAAATGAAAATCTACAGATTGCAAAGGCTGACTGGTGGCTTCTCTTCACTTCCTTCTTTACATCTTTATGTAACAGCAAGCTTTTCCAAAAATAGATGATGCAATTTTCACATCAAAGGGACACAGTGAAATTCCTACAGATTTAAAGACTTTTCTTCCTCTGAGGAGGGACAATATTGACAGTGGATGCTCTTCAACAACACAATTTGTTCAGGAGTCCTTGGTGATAAAGTGGATACCACGAATAAATGAGTATGTTGAGAGGCAACAGATGCTCAAGAAAAACACCTATTCAGGCTTGGCATTCAACGCCACTGTCCAGTTCATTAGAGAGCAAAAGACAGGAGTCGTCATCTATTTAGGCATTCATTTGTTTAACAATGTTTATTGCATAAAGACTGTGTGTCAAGCATGATGTTAGGACCTAAGAGTGCAAAAATGGAACAAATCCCCTACTTCCAGAGAGCTCCAGTCTAGTTGGCGTATGACAAAGTACCTATTGCTACTATACTAGAGTATAATAAATGCTCTCTCAGACATATATAGGATTTTAGGGAAGAGAGGGAGGAGGAAGCTCTTAATGAGTAGATGGTGATAGGATAATTGGAATGGATGGAGGGAAAGGCATCATAACACCTGAAATTACACCAAGCAGGACAGAAGGGGGAAAGCTCTTAACACAGTCCTTGCTGTTTTCATTGAAGGAAAATTTTACTATCCTTTTTGTCAAACAAAAAAAAGTAGAGATCAAAAATCAACTATTTTTCTATCTTAATACTTTTCATGAGCTAATGGATTTGTAGTAGTAGGTATTGCATGAAAGTCTTTTGCTGGAAAATCAACTCAATGAAATAGCTCCAATAAATTGCTGATTGCACAATAAGAAGCAGGTACCCTTGACAGAAGTGATTCATGTTTAGATCAGCTAGCCTGATAGTTTCTCTTAAATGGTTTCTTAGTTACTGCTCTGCTGCTGTGAAGAGATACCATGACAAAGGCAGCTTTTAGAAGAAAGCATTTAATTGGAGACTTGCTTACAGTTGCAGTGGGTGAGTGTATGGTCATCATGGCGGGGAAGCTGGCAGGCATGGTGCTGGAGTAGTATCCAGGAGTTTACCTCCTGATCTGTAGGCAGGAGGCTGAAAGAGAGTGAAACTGGGCTTTCAAAACCTTCAATTCTACCATTGATGACACTTCCTCCAACAAGGCAACACCTTCTAATCCTCTGAAACTGGAAACCAAGTATTCAATGTATGAGCTTATGAGGACTATTCTCATTCAAACCACCACATTCCACTTCCTGACCCCCATAACCTTGTAGCCATATCATAATGCAAAATGCATTTAGTTCACCTTAAATGTCCACACAGTCTTAAGACTGTTTAAATGCCTAAAGTCCCTTATGAGATTCCAGGCAATCTCTTAACTGCTAACCCTGTAAAATCAAAAGGCAAATTACAGTTTCCAATATAAAACGTCACAGAACATATATTCCAAAAGGGAGGAAACGGGACATAGTGAGAAAATACTGGACCAAAGTGAGATGGAAATCCAGTGGGTTAAACTCCAAATCCTGACTTAGATGCCTTTTCCAATCTCATACTCCTTCCAACTTTGTTGATTGCAACACACTTCTCTCTCATGGACTGGTTCTACTTTCGTCGGCAGCTTTCTTTAGCTGGTATCCTAAAATTATGGTATCTCCAACATCTCTGGGACTCCAGTGCAGCCTGGGCTTCTCCTTCACAACTTCACACAAGGGTCTCTCCAGGCCTCCATGCCTGCAGCACAGCTGGCTACAGTGGTTTTCCTTAACCTTCATGGAAGATTCTGCAACCCCTGTACTCCTGGACCTTTCTCCATAAATCCAGAACCATGTGGCCAATGCTGCCACATTCTTCTGCTTGTTTGGGATGGACTCTGACCCCCTCCTTGAATTCCATTTGCATAAGTTTTGACTTGTTGAAGGTTTTTCCTTTGCTTTCTAAGTTTTCCTTTTTACAAGTTGTTGGGTGGGGTCTTGCCCTCAGGGCACCACTCCCTCTATTCTATGTTTCCTTGGGTCTTCCCTTAAACTTATCTCTTTGACCATATGACTTGGCTCCAACATTACATTTTCTGGTGCTCTTTTTCTCCTCAAGCTGTAGATTTTTTTTTATTTCTTTTTATCCTGGTTGCTCTTTTTTTTTGTTACAGATCTGCAAATGAGTGGTTACTAACAACCATGTGACACAGTGAGTAGTAGGTTGTTTTGAAACCTCATCTGCAAATGACATTAGTTTAAAACTCTCCAATTTAACTTCAGGCAGATTCTTCAGACAAGTGCAAAAATCAGCCACCATCTTCGCCAAAATATCACAAAAATGAACTCTAGACCACTTGCTAATATTCTCTTCTGAAATCCCTTGAGCTGGGTCTCCATAGTTGGGATTGCTCCCTGCACTACTGTCTTACAAGCTCCTAGTAGCATGGCCCATTCAGCCCCACTTACAGCGTTCAACGGCTTTCCTAATCCAAAATCCCAAAGTCCACCTTCTAACAGCAAAGAGCATGGTCTGATCTATCCCAGCAATATTCCAGTGCCTGGTACCAACTTCTGTCTTAGCTACTGTTCTATTGATGTGAGTACATGACATGGCAAAGCAGCTTACAGAAGAAAGTATTTAATTGGGGGCTTGCTTACTGCTTACAGTTTCAGAGGAATAGTCCATGAACATCATGGGGAACATGGCAGGCAAACAGGCACGGCACTGGAGTAGTAGCTGAGAGTTTACACCCTGATCTGCATAAAGAAGAGAGAGAAACACACACACACACACACACACACACACACAGAGAGAGAGAGAGAGAGAGAGAGAGAGAGAGAGAGAGAGAGAGAGAGAGAGAGAAACTGGCCTGGCCTGGCATGGACTTTAGAAATTTCAAAGTCTAACCCAATGAGACATCTCCTCCAAGAAGGCCACACCCCCTAATCCTTCCTAAACACTCCACCAACTTGAAACCAAATATTTAAATATATGAGCCTGTGGGGACCTTTCTCATTCAAACTAGCATAAATGGTCAGTTCCAAGTTGATGGAAAAATATTCTTTGAATGGTGTATCCTGGTTCCTTGTTCCTCAGTTTCACCACCGGTTCAACCAGAAGCCTGTCTCTTGCATAAATTATGACCAACACCTGGAGGTATTGGCAGAGTTCTGGATTAGAGTACATGATTCATTATACTTGAAGGTTAGTTCCAATGTTATGGAGGCAGTTTCTGAATTGAGGTTCCTCTTCCCAGATCACACGATGACTCTAGTTTGTATCATATTGATATAAACCAAGACCACAAACCCCATTCTTTATCTTCTGACATTACCATTCAATTCCTGCATTCATGGATTGATGAACTCTTAGACTGATTTTTCTCATTTCTCCACCAAGTCAATAAGAGAACTGCAACTTTCATCTATCTCCTTCTTGATGCCCTGGGACCCTGACACGTGTAAGTTACTCTGTCTTCCAACTCTGTCTAGGTATAAACCTGATAACTTGGCTCAGCTGCAATGCAGGTGATGGGGTGTTTATTACAGGGGGATGTTTACTTCTACATCCTGAGATTCCTAGTTCGTGGACAACTGATCATCTATACTTGTTAATGTTGTATCAGCAATCCTTTCCCTTACATATAGCAAATAGTAAGGAGTTAATAGTGACTTGTGAAGAAGTTAATAAAACTAGTAAAGTCCATTGTGAGCTTCCCAAAATGGTACATTTCCCAGGTTCTCAAGACCTAGCTTTCTTCCCAAGCCCCTGCTCTTCTCATTTCAGTCCTTCCTCTTAATTCATATTCTGGTGTGATTTTATGGAAAGGATCTAAACACTAATGGGAAGTGTACTGTGGTATACTTCAAAGAGAGACAGAAGAAATTGCTGAGGACTCTGAAGCAATTTATTATGCAAATGCTTATTTTCACTTTTAACCCCATATAGCCACTTATCTTCATATTTGAATATGTATTCAAGTACACATGGAAATTCACCAAGCTATGTCACATCCTAGGCCACTTAATGTCTTCATAAATGAAAAAAGGCTAAAACAATCCATCATGTGGCCTCTGCACACAATGAATTTCAGTTGGAAAGCTCTAATAAAGTGCTTTGTAAATTTAGAAATGAAATAGCACTAGAAATAGAAACCTAAACAATTCACAGATGGAGGAAATTTTTGAAATCTTTTGACTACAGAGACGTCTCAGTGGTTTAGAAGGAGTACTGCTCTTAGAAAAGATCCATGTTTGGTTCTCAGCACCCAACTCAGGTGGCTCATAGCCCCACGTGACTGCAGTTCCAGGGGAACTATTGCTCTCTTCTGGCTTCCCAGGGTATCTAAACTCAAGTGCACACACACACAGAGACTCACATATAAGTAATAGAAAAAACTAAAAATTAAACAAACATTTTGAACTGAAGGATAATGAGAACACATTTAAACATTTGTGGAATATTGTTAAAGCTGCATTAAGAGATAGTCATCGTTCTATGTGCTTTTCTTTAAGATTTGGTTTTATTTATATGTATGTGTGTATCTTTGTGTGTCTGTCTTCTGTGTGCAGGTGCTCACTAAGGCCAGAAGTGGGTGATAGATCCACTGGAGCTGGAGTTACAGGTGGTTATGAGAAGCCTGATGTGGGTGCTGGGAATCCGAATTCAAGTTCCCAACAGGGGCAGCAAGCTAAGCCATCTCTCCAGATCCACAAATACCTTTTTTTTTTTTTTTTTTTGGTTTTTAGAGACAGGGTTTCTCTGTGTAGCTTTGCGCCTTTCCTGGAACTCACTTGGTAGCCCAGGCTGGCCTCGAACTCACAAAGATCCGCCTGCCTCTGCCTCCCGAGTGCTGGGATTAAAGGCGTGTGCCACCAACGCCCGGCATCTTTCTTTTTAATACACTCAACAATTGATAAATATAGGAACTGTAACTACTATTCACAACATAAAACAAATAATATTCCATTAAATTTCTTCCTAAGTGTTTGATATTTCTGATGCCAATGTGATTAGTATTTATCTTCCAAAGTAATATTATAATTCGTTATTATTGTTTCACACACATGGCCTCTCACGGACTTTGTCTGGCAAGTTTTGAGATTCATAGTCTTATTATAAAATTTAAAAACTGCTTCTTTGCCCACCATGAGATTAAATATTGTTATTTCATGAGAAAGTCAATTACTGATCGTCTATGTGTGAAAGGATCAGCTCTCCTGCTGGTGACATTTACTCGGGGGGTGGAGTTGAATTCAGAACTCATCAAACCGCAGAGCTGCTAATATTCTCTTGTGAGATGACTGAGGGGGAATAACAGACTGTCTTGTCTACCATCATTGTAACAATGATCTTGTGGATGGTAAGTACCTGAAAGTATTTCTGTGTCAGGACTCTGCGGTTAAGCTTTTCAAACAGTTGACAACAGAGCTCAGTGGAGGAGCTGAGCCGCAATTTCAAGGAGAAATGACAGGCCTAAGACCCTTAAGGAGGCCTAATGGGAGCACGGTTTCCCCGTGAGTTCATAGTGCTCCCACTGTGGATGCATTTTAAACTCACAGCTCAGACTACATAGAGCATCATTCTGCCTTACACCTTACCAGCCTCCTCCCTGACTTCTAAAATCCATCAATATGCAGAACACCAAGAAATATGGAATGAAGATGTCGGTCTAGTTACCACTTTAATTTACTTCTCCTATGACTGAACTTCATTTCTATTTTTTATTGTTACATTTGTGTGTTTATGTGTGTGTGTGCATGCTTGTGTGTGTGTGTGTGTGTGTGTGTGTGTGTGTGTGTGAGAGAGAGAGAGAGAGAGAGAGAGAGAGAGAGAGAGAGATAGATATGTGGGCCTGCTGACCACCGTGTACTTCAAGCTTTGTGGCAAACACCTTTATCCACTAGCCCACCTTTTTGGCCCTGTGACTTCATTTCTGCCATGTTGTGTTGAAAGATTTTAAAAGAAAAATTTCTTACTCACTTATATTTGAAAGAGAGCAAGGAGGAGAACATTATATGGGAGGGTTTGAAGAGAGGAAAGGGAAAGGAAAGACAATTATATTATATTATATTAATATCTCAAAATTATATTAATTATATTATATTAATTATATTAATATCTCAAAAATGAAATAAAATTTTAAACAAGAAATAAGTACCCCCCATGCAAAAATATTTGAATAAGCAAGGATACAGGGGCTGACAATTATCCTAACTTACTATTCCCTTGCTGAGACCTTAAAACATTACACTTTGGTTTTGTTTGTTTGTTTGTGTTTTTTAAAATTTATTTATTTTTATTTTATGTGCATTGGTATTTTGCCTACATGTATGTCTGTGTGAGGGTGTCAGATGCCCTGGAACTGGAGTTAAAGACAGTTATAAGCTGCCTTTTGGGTGCTGGGAATTGAACCCTGGTCCTCTGGAAGAGCAGCCAGTGCTCTTAAACACTGAGCCATGTCTCCAGCCCCTACACTTTGTTTTGAAATGAGAAAAATATAAAACTGCTCTCATCATTACAGTTTATATGGGAAAGAAGAAATTAGGAAAATGGGTTATTGACAGGCCAGGGGAGTTAAAGAAACTGGGAAAATGTCAAAGATAAGATTACAAGTGGGCTTCCTAAAATATGCTAGAAGCGGCCGGGCGTTGGTGGCGCACGCCTTTAATCCCAGCACTCGGGAGGCAGAGGCAGGCGGATCTCTGTGAGTTCAAGGCCAGCCTGGGCTACCAAGTGAGTTCCAGGAAAGGCGCAAAGCTACACAGAGAAACCCTGTCTCGGAAAAAAAAAAATATGCTGGAAGCTTCACTTGGGCCATATTCTTATCTCATCATAATGCCGTGTTCTCAAATGTTGTTGGGAATGAAAAGAGCTGAAAGATAATCACATGTCAACCTAGAAGCTGCTGAATTAAGGTTTCCTTAAAATAAGTTAAAAATAAACTCTGCAGGCACCTGTTATTATTGTTTAATAAAACATAATAAAAAGATATATGTACTAACCTGAGAACAGCTCCACAGAGTAGGTCAGAATGATATAACTAGTTTAGTCACTGCAAGTTTTACTCTTTTCATGTGTTTTCTGCTTTGCTTGTCTATTTTACATACTCTACTGTGAATTGCTGTGATTCACACTTGATAGGTTCCCCGCCATGGGTACAGATGTTATTTTAGCATCATTTATTCACCAAGAAGGGCCATGTTGAGTAGAAAGAATTCTGTGCTCTATGTTTCTAAGACTAAGACAATTTCTGCTTGCAAAATACCGGCCATTTGTGCTCTTCAGTGCAGACATGATGACTCTTCTTCTCTTCCCATTTTACATTCTCTTCTCAAAGTGGAAACTCCAGTAATACAAGTAACAACGTTTCCTACAAGGCCTCCCTAGAACATAAGAAAAAACAGGCCTAGATGGCAAGAACAGCTCTTCAGCATACTTATAAAAGAATAACAAATCAAACAGCAACAAACACAGCACCAAGGCTGTTAGGAAACTTACTGCAGAATTTCTTAGGCTCCTTTGAAATCATCAGGGCAAGGAGCTACAAGTTATTCCCAAGAAGTCAACCACAGGGAAAGGAAGTAGTGGGGGGAGGGAGAAGAGAAACAGATTCGCACTATAACACATGATTTGATGGCCCATTCTCCCTGAAGTGCCCATCCAAAGCACACGATTCCTCCAGTGTAGCCAAGTCTACCTGTTGCAGTTATGGGTCACTGTGAGTGTTGTTCCTTGGCTAAGAGACGGCTTTAATTTTTTTTTTTTTGTGGGTATTATTAGGCATAGAAATTAGAGAATCACAAGGTCACCAGGCTTGGAGACAAGAGCCTTTATCCACTGAGCCATCTCACTGGGGGTTCCTACTGGTGGGAGAAAAGATTGTGAGTGCTCTGACCCTACTCCCCCACACTCCGCTGCCCTCCCATGGACTTGACTGCTGATACACAAACACCCAGCATCAAAGAAGTGGGCAGTACATGTTTGACCAAAAAGCTGAAAAACTGGTAATGTTCCACAGAGGTGAGTGAAGACAGAGATGTGGCCCCAGGCATCTGGGGTTTGCAGTCCCTGCTTTCCTCTTAGGAATTATAAAACAGTAGTTGAGTGATGTATTTGGCTCATTTGTTCAAAAATCATCCCTTCAAAGCTCAGAGAGAGAGAGAGAGAGAGAGAGATTAGATTAATGGCTTGTGGAGTATTTCTCTGTTCCTTTCTCTCTAAGCTATTTGAATGAAAAGAATTAAATGTAATACATATGCACTGATCTACTGTTAAACAAACAAGCAAACAAACAAAAACAAGTATCATTCCCTCTAAAGAATGTTTTCCTACAAAGATTACAAAATCTGACCAGGACATTTAGAGGAATCTAGTAATAGAATCTATACAAAAAGCTTAAATGGATTATTAATTTTCAAATATATCCAAATATGTACAATATTGAATTGAGACTATTTCTCTGATGTCCAACTTCTCAGAATCAAATCAGACAAAATCCTGACCTATGGAGATATTTAATAATGTTAAATGAATGAAAGCCTCTTAATCTCTTGAATAAGTATTATGATTGTGAATTATCATTGTTCTCAAAATATGAAGAACTGTTAGCAGGTTAAAAGTTTTATTTTATAAAATGAGAGAAAACTGGCTTTTAGCATAGCAGTTTATCAATCTGTAGGAACTACTCACAGTTTTCCATCATTTTCTTGTACTTTTAGATGTCATGGTAGTCATCTCTAGAGAGTCTCTGGTAAGAAAAGTAAATTAAAATCAGTGTGTTTTTGTTTTAATTATTCTAGAATACTAGAACTTTTCTGAAAATTAGAGAGAAAAGTCTCCCAGAAGGCAGCTTAAAATACCTGAGTATCATGCAGTTCATTGAGCTGCGCTGTGCATGCTTCCATTAGCCAGCTCTCCAGTGTTCCCCTGTATTATCTTGCATTGTAGACTCAAGTCTTACAGAAAGCCGTGGACTCTTAACTGCATGATTTTTTCTGTTTTACTCTTGGAGGCTGTATAGTATGCTTTCTTCATCTAAAGAAGCAGGATTTATAGGTGGAATTTTCTGTCCCTCCAGCCAACTCCCAAATAACCACACAGAGATTTATTATTAATTATAAATGCTAGGGCAATAGCTTAGGCTTGTTACTAACTAGCTGTTATAATTTAAGTAACTTAAATTAACCAAAATTTCTTTTTCTTTCTTCTTTCTTTCTTTCTTTCTTTTTTTTGGTTTTCTAAGACAAGGTTTCTTTATATAACAGTTCTGGCTGTCCTGGAGCTCACTCTATAGACCAGGCTGGCCTTGAACTCACAACCCATATTTCTTATCTACATTCTACCATTTGGCTCAGTGCCTTTCCTCATTATGACATGCTCATATTGCTTCTTCTTGTGTTTCCTGGCAATTCTGTCCTTCTTCCCAGTGCTCTCCCCCTGTCTACAAGTATTGCTTAACCTCTTCCTGCCTAGCTATTGGCCTTTTATCTCTTTATTAAATCAATGGAAGCACATATCTTCACAATGTGCAAAAAGATTTTTCCACAACTAGGACACTTGGTTCTTAATAGCTTGAAGTTAAAGAAAATGAATTTCCATTCCAAATGAATAGGAATGATAAACTGATGTTTCCTCTCATCTTAGTTAGGGTTTCTATTGTTGTGAAGTGACACCATGATCACAGCAACTCTTATAAAGGAAGCATTTAATTGGAGCTGGCTTACAGTTTTAGAGGTTTAGTCCATTATCATCATGGTGGGACATGGAGGTGTGCAGGCAGACACAGTGCTGGAGAAGGAGCTGAGAGTCCTATATCTTGATCTGCAGGCAACAGGAAGCAATTGTCTCACCAGGTGTGGCTTGAGTATATATGAGACCTCCACAGTAACACACTTCCTCCAACAAGGCTACACCTACTCCAACAAGGCCAAATCTACTCCAATTAAGTCACGTTTCCTAATAGTGCCACTCCCTAGGGCCAAACATTCAAACACATGAGTTTATGGGTACCATACCTATTCAAACCACCACACCTGTCAATCACAATTGAAGAAGGTTTTAGATAAAATTTGTCAAATTGATTCTAAAGCATCTACGCAAATGGAAAAGACACCTGCCCCCTAATGTAGGCCTGAAGAAGAATACAACTGGAGGATACATCTTGGCAGACTTTGAGATTCTTTAAGTAACTAAGGATTATAA
The DNA here is from genome assembly GCA_902168325.1 of Peromyscus nudipes. NCBI lineage: Eukaryota > Metazoa > Chordata > Mammalia > Rodentia > Cricetidae > Peromyscus > Peromyscus nudipes. Next base: position 28,646 of record CABHPH010160850.1, read on the forward strand.
TTTAATTGTAGTAATTAAGGAGGATAGGATAGTGGTTCAAGTAAAGGCACATTAATCAATGGAGCAGAATACAATGACTTCAGTTTCAAGAATGGAGCTAATGCAATTCAATGCAAATCATTAAAGAAATATTCTTAGATAGAGTGAGCATTGTAGTTTAAAACCCAGTCTGTTCCCTCCTTTATAGCATATATAAAATGTATTTGAGATGAACTATAGGTGCTAATTTCAAAACTAAAATATAAAACTTTTAAAACTGTGTTACTGAGTCAAGACTAAAACTTGTCCTTATCAAGGACATTATGAAGTAAGTGAAAGAAAGCTGGGCTGGGGAGGGATGCATTCCTGTTGTTGATACTGGGGGAGGAGGAACAGGAGGATATACACATTTGGAGTCCAGAGTGTGAGATGTGGTGGAACTCTACCTCAAATATATATAACAACAAAAGAAAGAAAGAAAGAAAGAAAGAAAGAAAGAAAGAAAGGAAGGAAGGAAGGAAGAAAGGAAGAAAGAAAGAAAGCTTGCCTGATAGCACAGGCCTAAAATTCCAGCTACTTAGCAGTCTAAGGAAGGAGGATCATAAGGGCAAGACTTGCCTGGGCTGTAGAGACAGTTTAAGACAAGCCTGGAAAACACAGGGGAACTCTGTTCCTAAATCAAAAATAATAATGGTTTATTCACCCTCTGATAAGGCTCAGGGGTCATTGAGGAAGAGGGGACAGAAAGACTGTAAGAGACAGAGGTAGTTCCGCAGCAAAGTGTATTTGCCATGAATGACTGGGCACTGCCAGACAACACTGTGGGCTCTGTTGCTCACACATGACTGCATGCAGAATACCTGCACAAAGTCCATCCTGGATGGGGGAGCGGATCTTGAGGTTCTCACCCCTAGCTGAGGAGCTCTTGTCAGTTGATGGGTCCTGGGAAGGGGGAATCAGTTTTCTTCGGTGATGCAGCTCCTCATGAGGCTACCCACATTCCGGTAAATGGTGCTGCACCTGTGCATACACAGGCAGCAATATTTGGACCCAGTGGACTTTTAAAAAGAGAGCACATGGAGTTGGAAGGGATTTCCACATGGTAGAAGTGATAGGGAAGCAATTGGAGGAGAGGGAAAAGGTAGGGACTTGATCAAAATACAGTATATATATGCATGAAATTCTCAGATAAAATAATAGAAGACTAGGGATATAGCTAAGCAGTATAGTACTTGTCTAGCATGCTCAAGGCTCTGGGTTTTTATCTGCAGTACTGAAATTAAAAAGTGAAACAGTAAGTGGTAGACTGAGAGAAAACATTTCCACATCCATATGTAAGAAAAGTCTTTTGTTCAGAGTAAATCACTCCATGAAAGAAGAAAAAGGCAACCATAAGGAAACAAATCAAGACAAGACCTGAACAAATATTTCACAAAAGAAATTGCCAGACAAGCATATAGAAAAGTGTTTTCACATTATTGAACGCCAGGAAAATACTAATTCAACCTACAATGAGTTCATGCAAGCGTAGCCAATTGCTTTTGTTAAAGGCAAAAACCATGTAAATGAAGAGCAGGATGATCTTTTCAACAATTGGTTCCTGAACCTGTGAATCCCTTGGGCAACTTGACAATTGGAAATGGTGGTGCAAATAGAATTAACATCGATATGTAGCTGATACGATTAGAAAAAGTTTACACTAAATTATGCAGATGTACCTAATAAAATCACAGGGGTCAGGAAAAGCAGAAGAGGGCAATAGAGGGAGAGGCAGGGAGAACAGACTGCGAAGACTTGATGTGATGTCCCTGGCTTTGAAAAAAAGGAAGAAAGAAACCAAATGTCCAGGAAAACGGGTGGGCCCAGGGTTGGAAAAGTTAAGCAAACAGACTCCCTGGCAGCCATAGCTGCCCATCCTTTTTACCTCTTGAGGCCTAATTTGGATTTCTGATCTCAAAAACTATAAAATAATGCATTTGTATTAATTTAAGTCATTTTGTTATAGAAGCGATAGGAAACTATTCTAAAAAGAAGAACCTAGGCATCCCATCTTTCACAGAAAATTAACTCAAAGTGGAATGCAGAACTAAATGTAAAATTAAAGTGTTAGATTAAATCCAGACAAAAATCACGTTATGGCACTCATCAGTTGTAGTGCCATTGGTTACCTGTACAAGACCACCACAAGATCAAGTCAGAAGAAATTCTGGCTTATGTGAGGGAGGCATTCTCCAGGCCCCACTCCTTACTAAGATGGTATTGGCAAGCAATTGTGCCAATTGAAGATGTTAATGACAGGGGGAGCCACATTGGAGGCATAAGCAATGCTTAATGCCACTTTTGAGATTTATCCAGTGAAATAAAAGTTTGTTAAAAAAAATAGATGCGGTAGTCTATCACATCATCTCTAGTAGTATGGCTGAAATATAGAAGATTGATGGTTCCAAGACAGTAGATTCCCTAGCAAGAGGGAGTCAGCTATGCATTGATGTGGGTAGAAGAGGAATTAAATGTTAAAAAGTGGCGTTAGGGCACGGAAATAGTCAATAATTCAATTTGTCTTCTATTGTCCTGCCCCAAGCCAAACTCAGAACCAAGACCTACATGCTAACTACATCTTTTGGGACACGTGACCTCTCCACCTTGTTATTTGAGGGAAAATGTCTCCATAGCACCTGAAGTTCATCAATATGGCTAGTCTGACATTGCAGCTTACTCCAGGATCTTCCATCTCTGTCTTCAGAGCCCTGGAACTGTAGGTGGGCTGACATACCCATCTGACTTTTGTGTAGATTCCATGGATTTGAACTTGGGTCTTCAAGTTTGTGTGGAAATGAAGACCTCCATTTTACCCATGGATCCATCTCCAAGCCCTGACTTTAACACTTAATTCTGAAGAAGGAAAATCTTACTTTGATTTCTAATTTCCACCCTGTTAAACTGTTTGAAATGCCATTCGTTCTATTTTTAACAGTGAATGTCTTACCAACTTGAAGAAAGCACGTATTTGGGAAGTTGAAGGAGCAATAGATGGAAGAAATTGCCTCATGTTTCTGGGGGAGGTATACGTTGGGAGTGGAGAGGTAATCAAAGACTGTAATGTAGAGTCCTGTAGGGTGAGCTGTGAATTCTGCCATTGGCTTTGTGTTTCTAGCAAAATAAAAACCTTGTGCTGTGCAGTCCTCTGTAGTCTCATAAGTAAAATAGGAAAGACTTCACTTAAACACGTCTGTATTAAACTAAAGATGGAGAAGATAGGTTTACAGTATATTTTAAATGAAAACAGAAAAAAATTGAATCTCTACTTGATATATAGATATATACAATCCCATATATGTACATGCACATATAATACATATGCTTATATATATGTCATATATATAAATACTTGTATATATATACAAGTATACTATCAAATATATACATATATATCTTTATCTCTCATATATGTGAGATATCTGTATCTGTATATCTATGTATCTGTATATATATAGATATAGATATACATACATATATATGAGAGAGAAAGAGAGAGAGAGAGAGAGAGAGAGAGAGAGAGAGAGAGAGAGAGAGAAAGAAGAAATCTTTAAGGCAGAGTAAGGCAGAGTCTTGGACACTCAGAGTGTAGGTTCTCTACATCTCTACTCACTAACTGACATTCACCATACACAGAGACTGTATGCTGTGGGATGATCTGTATGGCAAATGTGTTGCTAATAAAACACTGATTGGCCAGTGGCTAGGCAGGAAGTATAGGCGGGACTAACAGAGAGAATTAAAAGAACAGGAAGGTGGAGGGAGTCACTGCCAGCCACCGCCAGGACAAGCAGCATGTAAAGATGCCGGTAAGCCACGAGCCACGTGGCAAGGTATAGATTTATAGAAATGGATTAATTTAAGATATAAGGACAATTAGCAAGAAGCCTGCCACGGCCATACAGTTTGTAAGCAATAGAAGTCTCTGTGTTTACTTGGTTGGGTCTGAGTGGCTGTGGGACTGGCAGGTGAGAGAGATTTGTCCTGACCGTGGGCCAGGCAAGAAAACTCTTGCTACACTCTACATTGCAGCTCCCTTCATTTCTCATTCCCCCAAAGCACTAACACACACATCATCCTCATGACCTTTGTTTGAAGATCACAGGCCAAAGAACAGTTGGAGGCATGGCAGCTTGCAGAGGAAACATCGTAGTGAGTACCGGAAGCTGGAAAAGGTCTCCATGCTTTAATCATACACTTGAAGACCGTACAAAGGTCTTTGCTGTGCTTGCATCAATTGACATAATAAAAAATAAACATAAAATTAGTGTTTGACTCATTTTGTGTTGTCACTGAGGGAACAATAAAGTCCAGAAACATTACAAGTTACACTGAATCAGCATCAACTTTTTGCTGGGAACTCAAGGGGACCTGATATGATGGCTTAGCCCATTAACTTCTATTAAACCAAGGAGAAAAGAAATGCATTTGTGTGGTAAAACAGCAAGAGGCTGAGTTTTCCGGGTGAACCAGTTTCTCTCATTCTCCCAGATGACTCGAGGGTTCAATTTCTGTTCTTCTCAGGGGGAGGGAAACCATGGCAGGACAGGGAATTCTTTGATGGGCCGCCAGCTCTTGGTGGTTTTTTGGTGACACAGACTTGAAACCTGTGAGTGAGCTCGTTGGAGTGTGCCAACTCTCTGAGGTTGTGCTGACAGTTTGCAGACAAGGAAAAGAGTGAAAGAGAGCCCTCTCTCTCCTATGACTCCAGCAAAGCAAGTGTGAGCCATCTGCAAAACAGCCCTCACCTTTGAAGGTGTTTGCTAGGGGAAGTGGGTGTGGCCGTGCAAGCTGCCAACTCTAGACCGGAAAAGCGGGTGGGGAATAGTTAAGATTCCAAGATGCCAAATCATTAGGCCACACAACACCCATAAGCCCCATTCAGCCATGCATTTTTACCTAGAAACCTATTGCAGGCTCTTTAACGCAAACGTATATTCCATGCTTTAATGGAACCTGAAAGCTAAACCAAGCCAGGTGTGAACACTTCTAGAATCCTTTCTAGGCACACATCCTGTAGGTGAAGTAGCCAGTGGTGATATAAGACACACTAAGTTCCTTCTGAGACTCTCTTTTCACACAGATGGAAATAGAAAAAGAGTAAGCACAGATGAAAGTCACTCTACCTCTGGGCAAGGGCCCACCTTTGCTCAACAAGAAAGAAGACGCATCTGAACCTTCATGAAAGTTGTTATGAAATTGCCCTAAATGCTAGTCATTTTGTGTTACACTAAAATAGGAGCTGCATTAAAAAGAAACCCCAACTCCTCTGTCTTCTAGAACTCCCAGATTTAATTGTTTTGATAACTTCATTTTTCAAGTACTTGTGTTGGTAGGGGATTTCATTTGCTGGTCTCTCAGCATGGCCTTAGAAGATAGAATGGCCACTCTATAGCTTTCATCTTCTTGTGGCTAGCATTTGGGAATAAGGAATTCTTTGACTTTGTATTTCCCAGGCTTTTGGAATGAAGCTGGTTTGTTCATCGGTGGATGACAAATCATGCTAAACAAATACACTACAGACAGCGTGACAGAAAGGTCTCCCTATTCGATACCCCCCTCCAAGGATTTAGAAAACTGAACTTTTCAGATGTACTAGACCCCAGTCCTCCATCATTCGGCATCTTCCCTAAAGCCAACATGATGAAGTTTGGTGCCCAGTGGATAAGGAAGGGGCACAGACTCCTAGTCCAGATTGTTAGTATTCTAGCCCTGGCTTCAGCTTGCAGGTTGAACAAGTTTGGACAAGCAATTTAATCTTTCTATGTCTATGTTGTGTCTGAAAAAAAGTGGGGGATGTGGGTATTTATCACTGCACTGGATGCTTTAAAGATTATGTGAATTAATGCTCATAAAGTTCTTAGAATGTGCAACATAGAGCAAGCGCCCTCAAGTATGAGCTGAGTCATACCAAGCCTCCATTCATCCCCCTTGTGCCAGTGGAGATTTCAGCATCCTTACTTGGCTTGCCTCTCTCCACGACTTGGATTTTGCTATAATTTTGTTGTCACTTCTCTGCTGTCCCTTCAGCTTCCACACTCCACAGACATTAGGTAGACTCTACCTAAGAGATGTATCTCTTTGAAATTCTTTTTTAGAGAACTAGTAATAGAAAGAGAAGAGATACGAGCAGAGGTCTAGAGATAAAGTAGTTCATTCTACTTTTGAGGGCACATACTTTACTAGGGCTTGGATCTGTCTAGCCACATCCTGCCCCTTGGGTCATGTTTTGAATGTTCTGTCAAATTTGTGACTCTAATTAAAAAATATATCTCTATCTATCTATCTATCTATCTATCTATCTATCTATCTATCTATCTAAAACCTTTGTTGGAGGGGAAGGGGCTTGGCTCAGGGAAGTATGTCACTAGGGGTGGGCCTTTGAAGGTCATGTCCATTGCTTGTTCCAGTCTGCTTTCTCTGCTTGCTGGTTGGTCACATTGTGAATAAGTTCCTGCTGTCTCATGCTCCCACTGCAATGGATGGAGCCATTCCTGCTGCCTACAGTCCCTGCCATTATGGACTGGAGTCTGTAGGAGACTGTGAGATAAAGTGAATCGTAAGGTGTTTCTGTCAGACATTTGGTCCCAGAGTTGCAAAAGTAACCAATGCATTCATTTACTCTTAAAAGATTAATGCTGATTTGTCCGTTTATTCTTTAAACTTTTTTTATTTTGGCAACCTGACATATTTAAACAAGTTACTGTCAAGAAACATGAGTCAGTGGGTGGATAAGAGGGCTTGGGAAGTAAAGGAGCTTGATGCCAAAGCTCAAGACCTGAGTTCAATCCCTGTAATCCACATGGTACAATGACCAAACCAATTTCCCCAAGTTGTCCCCTGACCTCTACATGCATACCGTGGCATGCACACACATGTGCGCACACACATGCACACAACTAACTAAATAAATATATGTAAATTTTTTTAAAGAAAGAACTGTGAGATGTTTTGAAACTCCTCCAAATTGATTGATAGATTGAGGGATAAAAAATGAATAAAGGATAAATTAACCAGCATAAGCATTAGTAGAGCACTTGATATCATTTTTTCCTTTGATTTTCCAGGCCTTGGAGTTATTCTGCTTTCCCTAAGTTTGGAATAAGAAAAAAAACATTCCTTTTTTTTTTTTTTTTTTTTACAGCTTGTCACATTAGGGCTGCTGAATTTGTTTTGCATTGATTACAATGCTGAGAATGCGTTAGATGAGTGGTTAGACTCTTGCAAAGTTAAAGTTAATTTATGTCTAGATCAGTTCAAGAATTTATTTTCTCCAATTTGGCTCTGATGTCTCATTTTAGTTTTCAGATTTAATTTTAGAAATCTTGCCACTGTGCAGTGAAATCACAGCACTCAGTGAAACACGCATCTCACATTAAAAAGGGAGCCACTGACATGCTCACCAGGCTGGCAGAGAAGTCATCTTGATGTCCTCAAGCACAGGATGAAGGATGAGTGGTCCCAGCTCTCCAAGTCCACGCCAAGATTTTGAGTTTCAATTTCAAATTAAATTAGAACTTTCTCAGTATTCAAAGGGGTAAAAAAGAAAACCTAGCATTCCCCCATTAAAGCTTCAAACCTTCTGGAACTTCTAATAGTTCACATTAAACAGCACAGCAAACAAGATGTAAATGAATAAGAAACAGATGCATCACCGTGCTCTGGACACACTTATGAATTTTAATTTTAGGAATGCTTGGAGAGAAAGAGCTGCTGATATAATAAATTGATCGTGGCTGTATTACATTACCTTCTAATCCAAACAATCTTTGCCACTTGAACATGAAAGATCTGTTTCCAATGAGTTCTAAAGTTTGCCTTTTTTCCAGTATCCTTAATGTTACCACACTGTTAACTTATTTGTGAAATAAAAACTTTTGTACTGTTTTCTAAGGAAGCATGTATTTCTAGAACAATAATTTTCTTGTTTTTTCTAATTGATTACACATTCAGTATTGTTCTCTTTAATCCATCTAATTATTTACACATGATCACCTCAATGATGTATGGCACACAGCCACACGGGGACACGCATGCCTAATTTTCTTCCACTGGATCCACAAGAAGAGGGCAAGGTACAACAATATTTTGATTTTTTCCTTGTATATATCAACTATTTTATAATGGTATGTTTTTTTAGCGAAAAAAATTAAGATCAGAATCCAGTTATATATTTCCTAAACTGAAGATTTTAAGAGGCTATTTGTTGAAATTTCCCACTGTTCACAAAAAAGTTGGGGGAGAGAATTTAATTTTCAGATTCACTGTGCTTGCTCAGATCCAGATGAGTGTAGGATATAGAGACTGTGCTCCCGAGACCCTGGCTTCTGGGCTGTAATGATTCATGAGATTAACTTCCGCTTGCTCGTGAATGTGTAAAACAAGCCTAAATATACAAGACAGCAGAAATGCAGATATGCCTCCCGTCCTTTGAGCACCAAAGGTTGGCTCAAAGGTTAAGAGCTTAGCTCTCACTCTGATTTGCTGCACAGTCTCTGGACCCTCTTGCAGGAATTCAGATGGGACACACCCGAATCGGTTGTAACTAAAGAAGCATGTATGGACATCGGGCCTGGAAGAGCCATAGTGCTATAGTTTACAGAGAAGGCATCTCTCTGAGTAACGCCTCTCCATTTTAAAATGTAATTTTTAAAATTTTTATGTGTATGAGTGTTTTGTCTGCATGGATGACTGTGCACCACATATGTGCAGTACCCACAGAAGCCAGAAGGAGGCCTGGATTCCCCAGAACTGGAGGTACAGAAGGTTGTTAGCCATCCATCCTGTGGTTGCTGGGAATTGAACGTGAGTCCTTTGGAAGAGCAGCCAGTGCTCTGAACTGCTGAGATTTCTCTCCAAGCCCCTAGCAAATAGTTCTTAGTATTCTGTGCATATCCCCTACCCACTTCTACTCTTTTTAAGGCCTGCTACATACAGCTCCCATATTTTGGTCTCTGAGCATCCACTCTCTAGTGGTAAGAAATTCAGCAAAGAACACATTACTATATTACATTCCCAATCCTTCCTAACTTTTTATCCTTTGGCTCCAGGTGGCTGGACTCTGAACACTCTTCCCATAGTATTTACTCCGTTAGGAGACTAGTCATACTTCATTAGCTCTGCAGGGGACTAATGGGTGGTAGAGTGTGTTCCTTCTGCCCTAAAAGTGTGCAACGTTGGCATAAAGATTATTCGAGCCAGACATTTTAACACACCAGGGGCCTTGCTGAAATCCTGAGCTCCCCGTGCCTTCCAAAGCAAGAGATAGAAGCACCATATGGAAAGTGTAGGAGGCAAATGGTATTCTTGTACCTAGAGATGAAGCGTTAGAGCTGAGGACTACAAACAACCTTTATCTGCCTGGTTACTTTTCTACTATTAACCGCCATGCCCTTTTATCTTGTCACGTTTTCTAAATTTACTACACTTTGTCCACTCAGTGTTTCACTTGAATTGGTCCTTTCGGCCTTCATTTCTTCAGGGTGCCTCCCACAACATGTAAAGTTAGGATGTGTGCTTTTTCTCCTATGAATTTGTATTAGGTCAGATGAATTCTTAGGTTCTGCTAGCAACCCTCGGAGGGTACAGGCAAAATTATTTCTTTCCAGATAGTTTCAAAAGGAGCTCTTTTCCTTTTCCTGTCTGGTCACTAGCAAGGGATATGTGAAATCAGACTGCCAAAATAAAGATTAATAAATAGTTTATTGACTACACAGTGCACATCACTCAGGAGGAATGTGATGAAGATTAGCTGAAGAGAGTACCACTCTAGACTTAGACTTCTATAGCATCTTTACCAGATAGTAACTTCTCAGGGACAGGACAAGACAGTGGAGAAGAGTGTTGGCTTTTGAGGGCAGTAAGCTGTAGGAGAGAATGCATGAGGGGAATTGGCGACTAGAGGTTTGATTTGATGTGAAGGTCCACGTGAAGGTCTATCTTGGTGCTGAATCCATCTGTCTCATGGCTGTAAAATTCATGAACTCGGATTCTTGGAAGGCCTAACTTTGCAAAAGATTTTGCTTTTAGTTAAATAAGAGAAGCTAATTGTAGGCCTCTTCAGCCATCTGTTGATTTCAGTTTGCCTCCGGCTCAAAATAATCTTTATGTAGAAGTAACATACTTGGGGGTACCATATTTAGGGATAGCATATGATGACCCGTATAGTCAATTGTCTATTATTGTTCTATTACAAATTTGTTTCAAGGTGATCTCTGAAACAGTTTACATCTCTGTTTCGTCCATCCTTCATGTTTAGTTTTATTTTCAGATAATTTGCCAACTCTAAAAACTTAAATGTAGTTAGTTATCTTACATTATAAAGTGTTTTGTAGAGGCAGTCTAGTTATCATACTTCACAAAAGCCTTCCTTATTCAGTATGTCTATCACTTAACCCCCACTCTTCATTTCTGCCATCTTCAATCTGGTCTTCAGTTTGTGTTCTTATCAACACAGATGAGCTACATGGGTTTAAAGTTATTCTATTGAACAATATTTGAACCAAAAATCCCACTGGCAGAATTACAAAGCAAGCTATTTCTGTTTTATTGAGGTGGTTTGGCCCCGTTAAATAGTGTGTTGTTAAGGAGGTACATGTTCACTGTGCCTGGGCTGAGAACTGCCGCACAGCCTTCCAAGTATTCCCACCTAGTCTCATTAGAGTTGCATTGTAACAGTTTCTCCATCTGCTGTTTCCTTTTGGCAGATGGACGTTTTTTTTAAAGTATTCTCAATCTTGCTTGTCAACACATGTTTGTACATACAGCAGAGATTTTATTGTAATATCACTTGACAGCAATCTATTTGGGAAGAAGCCCTATGTACAGCTCTACCTCCCATCATTGAAGGCTGCTAGTAACTGTTAGAGAGAAGTGGGAAACCTAGCCTGTCTGCATCAGCCCTTCTGCACTGGACATTTTATTTTCCCTAATACCTACATCTCTGTGTTAGTTGACTGATTGTGCTACATATTTATCCACATTTCTAAGTCCTTTAAAATGCAATGAAACATAAAATACTCTATCTCTAGAAAATTGGAATATTTTACAGACTTTACTGATTTTCATGCAATTTCAGAATGATCAATATCACACACGCTTTCAAATACATGCACATGTGTGAGTGTGTACATGAGTGTATGTGAGTATGTGTACATGAGTATGTTTGGTGTGTGTGTACGTGAGTGTGTATATGTGCAGTGTGTGCGGTAGTGTGTGAGTGTGTATGTGTGGTATGTGTATGTGTGTGTGTGATGTGTATGTGAATGTGTGAGTGTGTGGGAGTTTGTGTGGTGTGTGTCAGTGTGTGATATGTGTGTATGTGAGTGTATATGGCGTTTGTGTTATGTATGTGTGGTGTGTGTAGGGAGTATTGTATGAGTGTGTGGGTGGTGTGGGTATGACTATGTGAATGTGTGTATGTGAGTGCGTGTGGTGTGTATGTGATGTGTGTGTATGTGAGTGTGTGAGTGTGTGGTGAGTTGGTGTGTGAGTGTATGTGTATGATGTGTGTGTGTATGAGTATGTGTGGGAGTGTGCATGGTGTGTGTGTGTGTTGGAAGATGGATTGATTATGAAGGAGCACACTCTAAGAGGTACTGGCCCTGTCCTCATTACCTGCAGCAACACAAGGACCCGGCAGGAGGAACAGTGAGGGCGTAGTGAGGGCGGTGAAGTTTGAGCGTTAACTTTAGCTAGAAATTATGAACATTCTTTTCTTCTTCACTGCCTCTCCTTTAAGGAGCCAGTTGTGACAGTCTCATCTGAAGTCCTTGGTGGCATTTTGTCTCCTCGAAAGGATCAAAAGACACCCTTGGAATTTGAGTATAAACAGCATTCCAGACTCTCCGCTTACCAGATCAATAGATTCGTAGCCACGTGAGAAATGTGCAAGCGCTTCTGAAGTGGGCTCAGCTGTGGGCCTGGAGCCTGTCCAGTGTCAACAGTCAGCGAGCAGGGGAAAGAGTGGATAGAGAAGGGAGATACTGGCTGGTGTGCACCCATGTTTATCAAATACATCCCTGTCATTTGCAAGGGAAAGCTGGGCTTGCAATTCGTTATCTACAGTTGTTCCTTTTGTAGGAGTTAAAGAGATGGAAAACAGGTTTTTCCTAAGGCCCTTTTATCTCAAAGACATATTCCTCTGTGCCAATAAAGTGGCTTTTCTTCAACATTAATCCTAGAGAAACCAGCAATCACAGGACACCATTTTGTTGCCCAGTTTTCAATAAACATTTTAACTACCTGTTGCAGACCAGTCTCTAAAGAAAGTACCCTGGCTCTTTTTTTTTTCTGGGAGCTTGCAGGCTGATGAAGGAGACACCCAGTAACTCTTATCCTAGAAACTCAGAAATGCACTACCCTACCCCTACATAAATGGCTCACAAAAAAACGGACAGCTGATCATATCCATTATGTAATTACCAGCAAATTCATGCAAAGCAATATAACTTGTGTCCCCACCTCCAGTATTTTGCTGTAATATTTGAAATATGTCTTTTTAAAAATGCTTTAGGTTTTGACAATACAGAGTGTTTGAAGCTGCACTTTTATCTTTAAAGTCTAGGCTGCTCTGAGGGGATTAATACACAGTTATCACAGGGACATTTATACATGTGAGTGGAATATCATAGAACTGACTGAATTTTACATACATATGCATTTCCCACCTTAGCTCTTGTGTCTATTTCCACTATTATTTAGTGAGAGATGGACCTGGAAGGAAGTTTCACTGCTCCTTTTCAAACCTGTAATTTTTCATGCAGTTTCGGAGAGAAGATGTAATCAGAAGAAGTGGGGAAGGGACAGAATTGCCATAAATTTTAGGATAAGATAGATCAAAAG
>CABHPH010160851.1:0-26935 GCA_902168325.1 Peromyscus nudipes
TAAATATATTTTCTCAAAGTACACTTGATGTGTACTTTGTTTTCTCATCGTTCTCTGTTTAAGAAAATTTATCACGGAAGAATTTAAATAAACGACTGTGGTGTGACCATTTTCTTAAGGATCCGACTGAAGGCAACCAGGCTCTACTTGTTGAATTTAACTGTAACTGGTTTTTCCACTACCACTATATGATGAGTTATGGATGAGCTAACCACAGCCTAAACAATTGAGCATTTTCAAGGTTGTCCACGAGTAGCTAAGTCGATATTCAAACTTTGTTCATTTTGAAAACAAAAATTAGTGTACTTTTCGTTACAATATATTGTTTTTCTTTTGAAAATTGCCTTTTTGTAGTTTAAAATAAAAAGTGAGGGTATGCAATTTTGTTGTCTTTGTTTTGGTTACTTTGAATGGATTCCACTTAATTCCTTAGCAAATAATTATCTACTATGACAGAGACTAATTGTGCTTGGTAGTCACTTATATTTGTAAACAAAATATAGCAGATGTGATCCTAAGTTTGGTTTCACTGGAGCAGAAACAAAAGAATATAGGGCATAAGGGACTGAAAATTTTTTTTAATTTCTCTTTGAGACAGAATCATTTGTAGCCTAGGCTAGCTTAAAATGGCCAGTAACTAAGGATGACCTTCAGGTGATCTTCCTGACTCCGCTTCCCGGTGATGGGATTATAGTAGTGCACTGCCATGCCTGGTTTATGCTGTGTCATGCATTCTAGGCAAGCTCTCTGCCATAGGAGCCACAGCCTCACTCCCTGAATCGTGTCTAGCAAACATCTGAATGTTTTCACAACAGATTTCTTTACTATAACAATTTTTTTTACCATGATAAGATTTATCTGTTTAGGAAGAAAATATTGTTTTTAGTCTTAAAAACTATTAGTGGTGCAAGCTGCCAGAGATAGGAAATGAATTGAGTTTTCTTCCAGTTCACATTTGGCTGAAGATGGTAAATGAGCAAAAGAAATCGGTGCCTACTGGTGCAAATTCTGCAAAATACTTTTCTGTTAGTGGAAATCTTATTGAAAGAGGTGAAAGGAGTGTAACCTCAGACTGAGCTCTCAGGAAAGGCCTGTGCTTGGTGAGTTCTGAAACTAGAAGATGAGGAAGAGCTGGCTGCTTGAACATTTAGGAATAAAGAGAATTGTTGACAGGCTAAACCATAGTGAGGAAGGAAGTAATATGGATGGGGCCAAACATGAAGGGTAGACAAGGGAACAAGAGTATGCCTGCCAGAGTAAGTAATTTTTGTTTGAACTGAGCTAAGAAGTTATTGTGGGATTTATGTCAGAGTGACAAGGTACAAAGGAACTGAAGATGAGAAGTAGTCACTGGCCTGTTTTCCAGTGGGGTATGGGGATTACTGACTGCAGAAACTGCTTGATTGCTCAGTACACTTGCCTAAAGTTAAGGCTGGTGAGTAGTGGACAGAGGCAGTAGTAATAATGCTTTACTAACCAGAGTGGGGGAGAGAACAAAGCAAAGCAGAGAGAATTAGTGCCCGACCCTGACTGTATCCAAATTGTAAGGATAGTTTCCAAACAACTTCATGGCAGATCTCAAAGGCCAGCAGATTTGATTAGTGAGGTTTGACCCATATGTCTTCCATCTGTCAGAAGAGTGCCTATAGTAAATATCTGAAAATGTGTGAACATAGCAAATACCTTTGTTTCTTTTTAAGCCCATCTGGGAAACTTGTCCAGATTGAATATGCTTTGGCAGCTGTAGCTGGAGGGGCCCCTTCAGTAGGAATTAAAGGTAATTAAATGTTTCATTCACTTTGGATGCTTGTTAATAGTTACCTGAAATCGATTTTTTTTAAAGATTTATTTATTTATTATGTATACATCATGTATGACTGCAGGCCAGAAGAGGGCACCAGATCTCATTACAGATGGTTGTGAGCCACCATGTGGTTGCTGGGAATTGAACTCATGACCTCTGGAAGAGTAGTCAGTGCTCTTAACCTCTGAGCCATCTCTCCAGCCCCTGAAATAGATTCTTAACAGTTTTTTGATTAGATTAGAGAATTTTGAAGTTAAAATAGCATTCAGCCCAGTAATTTAAATTTCACAGCAAATATAGCATTTTAATCTATTGTAATAATCCATATGTAGTCTTTTCCTCAGGAAACCATTATTATTTTATTTTTCGATGAGTCTCTTTCTTTGGAAGTTTTATCTTATAAAGGACTAATTGTAAAATACCTAAAGATAAAATTCTATGTTCTAGTATCCTTATAGAAAAATTTCTTACTGTTTATATTAGAAGAGTTAACAAAGTTTATTGTTTTTAAACCAACAAACCTGAAAATATTGAGAGGGACTGGGTAAGACCTGCAGCTATGGGGATTTTTTGGTTTGTGTAGTATAAATGATCAGTGACAGAAAAAAGGATGTATTATTTCTTAGGTAATTTTTGTATAAGAATCCAGAAAAAGGTTTTATAATCTAGAGAAAGCAACAAACTTGTTTAATGCATCTGTAAGTAGAAAGCTAATGAAAAACACATTATAATATTTGTCTTTTTTTTTTCTCTTAAGCTGCAAATGGTGTAGTATTAGCAACTGAGAAAAAACAGAAGTCCATCCTGTATGATGAAAGGAGTGTACACAAAGTGGAACCGATTACCAAGCATATCGGCTTGGTGTATAGTGGCATGGGTCCAGATTACAGGTATTATATACTGTTTACAGGGTTTTCTCATCATCTCATATCTTAATCTATATTTGTGGTTGTTTCATTTAGTCCTGGCAGCCTAATGATACCTGAGTTTAGTTTGCTTGTAAGGGTTACTTTATGGAGGTTGATCTTGTGATACACAGTTGTAAAAGAGGTGATATATTACCTACTTACCTATTTTTTCTCATTACTATCCTATTTCATCCATCCAAGGACTTGGTAGGAAGGGCTTTGGTGTTCTGATGCACCTTAAAAATGATCAAATGCATTCATGTTTTTAATAAAATATTGTTAAGGTGATTTAGGCAACAAGAGAAAGCATGGGCCATGTAGAGTTAACCTTATTCTGTTTATTTCTGTTCTTGTCAAAGGACAAATGTCTTTTAGGCTTCTGAATGGCCAGCCGGGATTCATAGGCTTATAGAATCACTCCCTTTGTATTTCACTGGAAAAGAGAGAGTATTCCTGTTATACTGGGGCACCAGTGAGTTGAAAGAGATGGATACCTTTCTTTTGTCATATACAAATAAAAACAAAATTACTCTAGTTTTATGAAACAAGATAGAGTTTCACTTGGAATTATAAGCCAACAGGGTTACCAGAATATGATTAGCTTTCCTGTTGTGGAAAATTATACACCAGTGTGTAGAATGGACACTGCAGTGGACTGTTGCTGATAAGCTAAACTTCAGAAGGAAGGACAGGAGTGTCTTAGAGATAATGTGCGTATTTCAGATAAGTAAGCTTGAGTGGGTAAAGATAATCATCTTTGTCTTAATATCTTTGATTACTATATAGTTGTATTTGTCAGTGTTCTCTAAAGGAACAGAACTAATAGAAGACACACACACACACACACACACACACACACACACACACTCCCCCCCCCATGGAATTTATTAGACTGACTTACAGGCTGTGGTCTGGATAGTCTAACATTGGCTGCATGATGGCAGAAAGGCTGAGAATAAGGCAGTTGTTCAGTCCATGAGGCTAGATGTCTCAGCAGCCCAGTCTATTGCTGGAGTCCTGGAGGATTCCTGCAGGGCTGCTGGTCATCGGTCTGTCTTGGAATCCTCAAGAAGTTGTGTTTAATACTGGTGGTGGCAACAGGATAAACACCATCCACCTTGAGTGAGGCAAGAAGGCTAAAATCAGTTTCCTTGTTGTGTGACCTTTTTATCTGGCTTGCCACCAGAAAGTGTAGCTGAGATTTAGGGTGGGTCTTCTTGCTTCAAATAATCTGATTTTTAAAAGCCCTTGCAGCATCCTGGATCCCAGTTAATTCCAATTGTAGTTATGTTGACAACCAAGATTAACCATCACAATAGTATGATTTTCATACCTTATGTAACAAGTAGTTTCTTACTGTTTGTTTAATCTTTGAAGACTATTCTGAATTGAGGCAGAACTTAAGGTCGACTGCAGAAAAGACAGAGACCGAGGGATAGAAATATGCCCAGAATTGAATGTGTGTATTCATATGCATCTGTGTTCAGGGTGGCTGGAGTGAAGTCTAAATAGACTCAGGACAAGGAGGTCAGTTTGGTAGAAGTCATAGGAGGAGACATGAAGCTCTCATTTTGTAAATTAAATCTATTACCTGCATGTATATTTGCACCATGTGCATACACTGCCCCCAGCGGCCAGAAGAGGGCGTTGGAGCCCCTGAAAATGGAGTTAAGATGGTTATGAGTCAGAACTTTAATTATTTTTCTTTATTGCCTTAGAGTGCTTGTGCACAGAGCTCGGAAACTTGCTCAGCAATACTATCTTGTCTACCAAGAACCCATTCCCACAGCCCAGCTGGTACAGAGAGTAGCCTCTGTGATGCAAGAGTATACCCAGTCAGGGTAAGTTGTTTTTATTACTTGAAGAAATGAGTCATGAATTTGAAGAAGTAAAAGAAAACAGATAAGTAGGAGTCTTATTCTTTCTGCATTTGCTGAACAAATGAAGAAAATCACTATGATAATGAATACTTTTTATTTTGACTTGAAATAATTTAAGGTAAAAGTATGACTATAAATGGTGGTGCACACCTGTAAACTGAGTACTTGGGACACTTAGGGAGGTAGATCACAAATTCAAGGCAAATCTGCGTTACATAATGTCTCGAAGGAAGAAAAAAGAAAAAGAATGTGTTCTTATTCAACAGCAGAATGAAGCATCTTGATTTTAAAAGGGCCCTTTGCCAGTGATTCTTTATAGGCAGTCTTTAGTGCTCCTGTACTTAGCTTTTCAACCTAAAGTGATTGTGAGCATATGAAAACAGCAATAACATTTTAATTCCAGTATTATTTTTAAAAAGAATTACTTGTTTATGCATTTTATTTATATATGTGGGTGTTTTATCTTTGTATGTCTGTACACTAGAAGAGGGCATCAGATTCCATGACAATTATATGAGACTACAGTTATTAGACAGTTGTGAGCTACCATGTGGGTGCTGGGAATTGAACTTGGGATCTCAGGAAGAGAAGCAGCTACTGAGCCATCTCTCTAGCTCCCCAGTAGTCTTAAGTTAATACTGTGATGAGATAGTTTAGAAGTAATTGCTGATACATAAGCCTACTGGGAAAGACGTATTTATTAAATTTGCTAGTATGCTTTGATAGTAACAACTTTATAGGCATGTGTCTGACTCCACTTTGTGTTGCTCTGACAAAACAGGTTTTATTTAGTTCAGAGCTCTGTGAGTCCAAGGATGTGGTTCATAGTTGTTAGGTAATTTGGTTTTGTTAAGGTTTTTCTGGCAGATTGTATTGCATGGCCAGAGGTCACACAGTAAAAGAAAGAAAGAAAGTGGGTGATGACCTACTTCATTGAAACTAATCCACTTCTGCAACACCTAACCCACTCTGAGAAACAAGCATTATTAACCCTTTCCCAGGATGGCACCATGTTCCACCTCTTGACACAATTTTGTAATTATGTTACACTGGAAGTTACCTTCTCCTGAACTTTTGGGAACCAAACCATAGCAAAGTTCTACATCATTTGATTTAGGCTTACTGCTCTTCCTAACTGTAATAAAAAGAATTCATTTTAAGTGAGTTCATTTAGAAGTTAAAGCTAAGAAGTCTAACTCAGTTAACTTGGTAATTTGCTTTACTTGTGAGTATATATAAATTCTTTATGCCAAATCATTTTCATTTTCTTTCTACAGTGGTGTTCGTCCATTTGGTGTTTCTTTACTTATTTGTGGGTGGAATGAGGGACGACCATATTTATTTCAGTCAGATCCATCTGTAAGTATCATTACATATATTTGAAGCATTTATTAGAATTGCTTTTTATATATCTAATAAAAGTTGAAGCCATAAAACTTTAAAATTTAGTAGCATTTTATTTTTTTTCACTTGTTTTTAAAGTTTTATTTTTACCTTTAATTTTGTCTGTGTGTGTGTGTGTGTGTGTGTGTGTGTGTGTGTGTGTGTGTGTGTATGTGTATGTGTATACATGTGACTGCAGGTGCCCAGGGAGGCCAGAGGAGTCAGATCCCACTGAAGTTGGAGTTACAGGTAGCTGAGAGCCACCTGACTTGGTCTGAGAGTAGAATTTGGGTCCTCTCCAAGGGATGTATGCGCTCTCTTAACTTACCTAAGCCATTGCTCAAGCCCCTTTACGTTTTTTAGAAAGTTTAAAGTACTACCCGTTTGTTTGCACATTCAGCACTTTCTTTGATAAAGAAGCTATCTGCCACATTAGCTTTTGCCCTCTTTTGGTCATCTTTGTTAGCATGTACTAGAATGAGTTGTTGCAGTTATCAAATTTTGTTAGATCTCTCGAGCTGTTATTTTGGCAAACACATCAGTCAGAGATGTGTAACAGGAGGCCAGTGTTACATTCTTTGCCATCACTTGATGTTGGGGCTGTTTTGAGTATGACTCAGAACAAAAGCACTGCTCTAACAATCTCTCAAGGCAAGCCTTACACTCTTACCTTAAAAATTGAAAAGGTGAAAAAAAGTCATCAGATTGTGAGGCCTTCTGTGAGCTTCAGCTTCTGGAGGTCAATGTCCTGGGTTCAGTTTTGCCTTCCCAGCCAGTAGAGGAGGGCAGTGTTGGGCACTGTGTTCACTCTTGGCTCTCCTCCTCCTTACGGACTCTAAAAGGCAGTTGTCTTACCCACGCAGTGAGCTTTCCTTTATGTGCATATCTTCATCTTTCCCAGGTGAGACTGTTCCATGTAGTGCTTCTTAAACATTCCACTTGCCGCCCTTTTTCACCTGGTACAGTTATTTGTAACCATGGTAAATATAAAATACATAAACAAGTCAAATATTGACTGACAATAAATCACAAAGAAACCTGTCTTAAAACAGTTATTTGGTGTACTTATAATTTTACCTTTTATTAAAAACAAGCAAGTTTGCTTACTAATGAGATGGATGGGCTCATTTATTTTTACAGAAGGAATAAGTCATTATACGATACTTGAATCTGCAGGCCCTTGGAGTTTCAGAGTTATTATTTTGATTTTATACTTGTCAATGCTTAAGGATACCATTTCACATAAATACTTACTGCAGAAATGGCAGAAAATGCTTAAGGCCATTTCAAAAATTGTTGGAAATTTAATCCCAATCCAAAATTCATTTAATAAATCTTTTTATGAAACTTAAGTCAGCAACCCAAACAACAATTAATATTCTAACAGTAGCATCTAGGCTGAGGAATGGTGATATGAAAACATCGTCCTCTATTTCTTGTAATTAAATCATTATGTTTCTATAAAGGTAGAAAACTTTTTTTAAGCACAGTAAAAGCACCACACTCCCTAACATACAGTAGTCTCAGGTCAGTGTTGATTGGTGTGGTGGTGTGGCATGATGGCCTAAACAGTGCCAAAGCTGTGGTGAAGTCATTTAGGTAGCGTCCGAGAGAGCTGCCAAAACCACCTTGGATTCTTTTACACATTGATTTTGAACTAATTTTTGATTGTTAAGTGTTTAGAAATCTTTTGCTGTTGCCAAGTTTTTATGACCCCATTAAAATGTTCAAAGGTTCTGATATTTGAATGAAAAGCCATCTCTGTTCACTAAAGATGAGTGATCACCAGTTTTCAGGATGCTGTGACACAATTTTAGATCCATTCAATCCATTAAGCTAAGGTATTACTCGGTATTTTACTTTAATTCCTACTTCCTTTTATCTGGTTTTGAAAGTACATCTTACATACTTTCAAAAATACAGATGATTGCACTAACTCATTGTCACCGTTTGGTGAGTTTTGATCTGTATATAAATGCCTGAGTAAACCGTTACCACGGTCAAAATAACTTCTGAGTTTCTTCCTGACTCTCTGTCATCTGTTGTATAGCCTTTAAACAGAACCTATGCTGTGAAATTTAACTTCAGTTTTTAATCATGACTTTAGAAGTTAGAGACTAATTAGAGTTAAATACAGATGTCAGAATAATAGAGTTGTATGGAGGATTTAAAATGTTTCTCTCTCATGATTAGGGAGCCTACTTTGCCTGGAAGGCCACAGCAATGGGGAAGAACTATGTGAACGGGAAAACCTTCCTTGAGAAGAGGTAGGCTGCCCAGGATCAGATTTCTGGGCAGACTGATCTTACAAATTTCAGGACTCTTGAAATGATTAATTTCATGGAGCTAACAGATTGGTTGTATCACTCTGTATTTGAGTTTAGTTAGAAATAAAGGAGAAAACAGTCCTAATATCTTGATTTCCTAGTTTTCAGTGTATTTAGTGTTAAAATTACTCATTTCCTAGAGATACTGCTCAGCCTTTTTTCATTTTTAAAATATTTATTTATTTGGGGGTTTTGGGGTAGCTGAGACAGGATTTTTCTAGGTAGCCCTGGCTCTTCTTAAACTTGCCATGTAGACCAGGTTGGCTTCTAACTCACAGGGATCCACCTGCTTCTGCTTCCTGAGTGGTGTCCCAGCAGGCCCAGTCATTGGTTGTTTCCTAAATGTTTACTTTTTAGTTCATTTCCCCCAGCCATTTTTTTTTTTAAAAAGCCATTATATTTAGAGTAGAAGAATGTTTAATAATGACTTATGGAAATTAAAAAAATTGAGGTAGCTAGATGTGGAGGCCCATGTCTGTAATCCTAGCAGTTGTGAGCTAAGTCAGGAGAATTGCTTCAAGTTAAAGCCAGCCTGGGCTACAGAGTGGGCTCTGGTCCAGGCTGTGCTACAAAATAAGGGCTTGTTTCAACAACAGCAACAAAAAATTGAGAGACTAGTAGTTGGTATTGAGCAGATCGCATGCTGTATGTCTAAGAATGGAGTGCTGTGGGAAATCTGCTGTCAGTGCTGAGCACACACACAGCTGCTTCGCTTACTCACAGTTATATTCCGGATTCAGTGTTGTCACTGACCTCCATTGTCTCTGAGAGTTTGGACAGGAGGTTTTATAACTGAGGTCTAACAGATGATCCTTTGTCTATTTTTCACATAATATTCATGTTAAGTTATTAAGTATGTTAGACTTTTAATCAAATTGTAAACTCAGTCTTAAATTTTACTTGTTAATGAGTGTTCAGCGTGCTGTGCTATAACTAATAATAACAATGGATTTTAGCAATAGTTTGACTTTATTGTATTACTAAACCATACAAGTGTTTTTTTTCATGGTGTTAGAAGTTCAGTAGAACTGTCACTCACTTCATTGTTTGGGGATAGCTGTCATCGAGATGATGAGGGACTGCTTTTACAACTAGTATTTTTGGGGGGGGGTTTTCGAGACAGGGTTTCTCTGAAGCTTTGGAGCCTGTCCTGGACTAGCTGTGTAGACCAGGCTGGCCTCGAACTCACAGAGATCCACCTGCCTCTGCCTCCCGAGTGCTGGGATTACAGGCGTGCGCCACCACCGCCCGGCTACAACTAGTATTTTTAAGAGGGTTAGATTTTTAAAAGATTTCATGTCTTTGCTATCCTTTTATTTAAAATAGCCATGAAGAATCTAAACTGCCATAACATCATTGTTTTTCAATATTTTTCTTTAGATATAATGAAGACCTAGAACTGGAAGATGCCATTCACACAGCCATCTTAACTCTAAAGGTTAGCCATATCCACTGATAGTTTTAAAATGATGGTTTTTCTAAGAACTGTTGTGAAGTTGACCGTTTTCCTCCCCTCCTCAATTAGGAAAGCTTTGAAGGGCAGATGACGGAAGACAACATAGAAGTTGGGGTCTGCAATGAAGCCGGCTTTAGGAGACTTACCCCAGCTGAAGTGAAGGATTACCTGGCTGCCATAGCGTGATAAAGACGTGCCTGACCAACCCAGATCTCACACAGTCTATCTATCTACTTACACATGTGTAAAGTACCTTTTGTTTGAGCAGACTTATTTCTACATGGTTTAATGGAGTCACATTTTTAAAATAATAATCATAATAAACTGTCAAAACCAATTTCTAGCTTTTAAGAGTGAAGTTTGAACATACTTCTTTCTCACTTTATCATAGTTAATTTTGGAAATTACATTGCAAAGTAAAATGATAAAAATCACTCTAATTTTCATATATTTTCGTTATTAGATTTCACTGCCTCTTTTACTACCAAATATGCCTATGTTTCCATAAAAGACAGCTCTGGGTTTTAATATATACATCATGGCTTTTAGGACTGAGAGAATCTGTATACTTTGATAAATTCATGAGACAGGCTGAATTGTGATATGCACTTTTGGGTATGGATCAGTGATGTCTGGAGTATTCTGCAGTTGTACTACAGCAGCATTGGTCTCCTCTCGGAGATGTGTGAGTGAATAAACCATGGTGTGCGAGAGCCTGCTTGTTTCTCCTTCTCATGTAGGTAGACATTTAAAAGGATTCCCTAGGTTGTGGAGGGACCTTTCCTAAGGATGAATGTAAATACTGGTAATAGAATACTCAGGTCAGAACTGCACCTCCCTCAGTAGTGTGAGAAGAACCTTCACTGTAAGTAGCAGTAAAGCAAGCAGTTAGGCGTTTCAGCCCATTTTTCTTGTGGAAGCATGGTGTATACTTCTAATTCCGTTTCCTCCCTCAGGCATCTGAGGGTAAAAGACACTCTTACAGAACAGACTGTTTATGAATGTCATCAATATGAAGAGGTAGGCAGTTCAGTGACTTAAATGTAATTGAGATTTTGATCAACATTAAAGTTTAGAAAAAGGTAGCTTAGAACATTTTTTGAGAGGATGTGTACTGTTTTACTACCTATTGTCACTATACATCCATATGTTGTTAATGGGAGGCAGTAACATTTTAAGAGATGGGAAGGTGGCACCTTGACCTCCTGGAATTACTCATGTATTTATTGCATGTGTGTGTGTGTGAGGGGGTGTATGGATATGTGTGTTTGTGTGGGTACCAGTGATGTGGAAATTGGTGTTGGGTGCCTTCCTCAGTTACTCCACCTTATGTATTGAGACCCAAAGCTTGCCTGATGACTAGCTAGTATAGCTAGTTTACTCTGGAAATCCCGTCTCTGCCTTCTGAATGCTGGGACTAAAAGGCTGCCATGCTTGCCACACATTCCTGTGGGCATCTTGTATCCATATTCCAGTTCTCACACTTCACTGCAGGCACTTTAGCTGGTGACTTATCCTCTGCCCTGCCCTTCTCTTTTAAGATATGTGTAAAGGAGCTGGAGGGATGCTTATCAGTTAAGAGCACTTGTTGCTTTTGCAAAGAATTTGGGTTCAGTTCCCAATACCTACATGGTGGCTCACAACCATCCATAGCTCCAATTCCAGAGGAGCTGAAATCCCCTTATGGGCACCAGGCACACACACGTGCACAGATACATGCAGACAAAACACAAAAATAATAAAAGTTGTGTCTTGAGAGCACCATATCTCTAGATAGGCCTTAGTGTATTTGAATCTAGCACAATAAGCATAACATTAAAAAGGGTTTTTTAAAGTCAA
The DNA here is from genome assembly GCA_902168325.1 of Peromyscus nudipes. NCBI lineage: Eukaryota > Metazoa > Chordata > Mammalia > Rodentia > Cricetidae > Peromyscus > Peromyscus nudipes. Next base: position 11,598 of record CABHPH010160851.1, read on the forward strand.
CTTATTTACTGGCTGAGTTTGTAAAGAAATGAGAGCAGTGGTTCTCAGCCGGGGGCTGCCACCCTTTTGGGGGGTTGAAGGACCTTTTCAGGGGTCGCCTAAGACATTCAGAAAACATTTACATTATAATTCATAACAGCAAAATTACAATTACAAAATAGCAATGGAAATAATTAGGAAGGCTGAGAACCATTGAATTAGAGAGCTTTGTTTTCTTTTTTGGCTGAATTTGGTATTGTAGGTGAAAAGACTGGCATTTCTGTTAGCTTCTATTCAATTTGGTTAGACCTCTGATGCCTAAATTAAACAAAACAGGATGCTGGGTGATGGTGGCTTACTCCTTTAATCACAGCACTCGAGGCAGAGACAGCTCGAGGCCAGCCTGGTCTACAGAGTTCCAGGACAGGCAGAGCTACATAGAAGAAGCCCAGAAGAATGTCAGCATTTATAAATCAAAGAAAAAGAAAAGTAAAGGAATATAAATTTAGGACATGGAAAGCGCAAATAGGCGCAGCAGAGGCCATCCTGCAGAACAGAGGTGAGAGGTAACGCGCAGGTTAGATGCAGGGCCAGTTTTCTTCGTCTCCGTTAAATGCAGAGCTGCCTACAACTCCATTCTCCACAAAACTGATCAAACAAATTCCTTTCATTGGCCTTGAAACTAACTAAGTTGTTTCCTTTTTGTCAGTTATTTCAGAAACTCAATTGTTTAATGTAGGGACCCATCATATTTCTAAACATTCTTAAACTCCCAAATCACTTTAGGCTTGTGGATTTTAGTTTCTTTTAATCTTATGTATTCTAATGTTCCAGTGTTCATAGCTTCTCCCAACATTTGGTTCAATCCGTATCTGAAAGATTTTTTGTCTCTCATCCCTTACTATAAAGTTTACAAAGTTACTAGAAGAGAAACATGGATATTATTAAAATTTACATATATTGAGGAGATAGAAGGGAATTGGAAAGGGAAGAATGAGGAGGACTCTGCTTTATAATGGAGCACTGAGCACTTTGATGAGTTTTTGTAATTTCAGTAATTATCATAGACAGAAATTGCTGGCTCTTGGTATTAACCTCACGGACTTTACTGCCAGTGTTTGCAAGCTTTCCCGGCGCTAACCTCTGCTCACTGTACAGAGAGTAAACTGATCATCAGTGGGAGGGCTTAGTACTTTCCTTGAATTAGAATTTTAATTCCCTGGCAACCTGTCCAATGGCCCTTTTATTAGTAACAGTTCTTGTCTGTGAGGAAATACTTCCCTCTGTGGCCTTTGGAATTTTCAGTCTTCTGGAGTCTCACAGTGGTTTTATTTACCCTTCGGTGAGTTGTTTGTTTGTTTAAATATGGATGACTTGGCCATTCTCTTGGGGGGCCATGCTAACCTCTGGCTCACTGGTTGTAGTTTATGTGCTGACAAAGCAGTCACTTTTGCTGTTTCTTGATATTCACTGAACACCCAAGCAGGTTCTCTACTGCAGACATTAAACTCTCTTCTTTGTAAGTTTTTTAGTATATTTAAATTTTTCCTTTTAATTTTCTTGATTAAGGACCTAAATTTTCTGTTAATTGGATATCTGACTTGCTTCTTGCTGGTTTTCACTCTTACTATATGTTCTAGTCAATTGTTTAAAATTTGAAGAGCTGTTTCCTATGCTATGCCATCTCTTAAGTGAAGAAACTTATTTGAGGGCCAAAGTAACCGATCATTTGAAGGTTCCATGTGTAAGGTACTTCTTAAAACCACTTTGTTGTGCTGTCTCTGTCCTCTAAATTCCAAACGGAAGAATGTTTGGAAGCATCTAAATGAGTCTGGTACCTGCCTACTTTCTTGTATACTGTGACTGTCAGATTTCTTTGGAGTTTTATGTATTTATTTATTTACTGTTTCCAGGGGAAAGGTGGAGGAGGATGGGTAATGGAAGATGGGAGCACTCAAGGAGCAAGCAGGCTAGTAGCACAGTTTTAGTGAGAAAAACTTCACAATAATGGGGCCAATCTTTTCTTGGTCTTTAATCTGGCACCCTTGTCTACCTTCATCATCATAAACTTATTTCTGGGGAAGGATGAGGAATGGTTCAGCTGTGCCGGATGGAAGAGAGAACTGGTATGTTCTTAACAAAGGCTTTTAAGGAATCTGTTTCTAATGCTGTTTCCATCTAGACACCTGAAGTTCGGTTCCAAAGCCCTTCTGGAGTTTGTGCTTGATAAACTCTGGCAGGTGTTTTAGGCTGTGTCGGAGGCTTGTCAACCCAGGGGCTACCTGGGTTTAAATAACTTGTTTGTGACTCCGCTGCAAAATTCATGTATCTACCCGTCAGTTTATCACTAAATAAATCAGTGTGTAATGTATTTGGAATAGCGCTGGCCACCCACCGTAAGCACCAAATGAGACATTGCTCCTGTCTTCAGATGATTTGGGTGGTGTGATTTGCAGTTAACTTCTATCCTCCAATTACCGCTTGGGACAAGGAGCAGATACCAGAAAAAAAGATGACAACTTAAGCCTAATGTTTAAAATTAGTTTTTCTTTCTCAGTTTCTTTTCCGGGTATTTTGAACACTCCACTTGGCTAAATATTCCCAGCCCCTCAGAAGCCAGGCAGTTCTCTGCTCTGTTCGGCTGGACAGCACATTTAAAGGCTTCTGTGAAAGGCCAGGATGGTGCAACTGAAAGTGCTTCCGAGCGGCGTTTGGAGCCTCTGCTGGCTCTCCGGTTTTTATTTTGTTAAAAATAGCCAAACCTGAGACCCAAATAAGTTTTACCATCCAGGACTCAGTGAAAGTGAGACCCAGCCCTAGACCCGCCTCTGCTCGCTGGCAGCTCAGCTTTCAGTCACATTGGTGGCAGAAGCCTGGTGCCCTCAACAAATATGGCCGCTGCGCTGCCGCCTGCACTCGAGCTCAAGCTCACCCGGCCGGAACCACGTAATGCCGGAGGCGGGACTCAGCAGGCGGAGTGTCTCAGCAGAGCAAGGTGAGGGCTGGCTGGTGAGCTGTCCCTGCATACTGCCTCTGTGTGCCCTCGCCATGTGCGCGCGTGGGGTCTGTGGCGCTGCTGGTGAGGATCCGGGGACTGAGGGAGTGAGTGGGGAAGAGAGGGAGGTGGGAAGAGAGGGAGGGGCTGGGCCGGGTGTCCCGACAGGAAGGGTCAGTTCTGCTTCTTCCCTATTCTGGCCTCTAAGCAGTGGGCCAGCAGGAGCCTGTTTGATCCTGACCTGTTGGGCCAGGCTCAGCTGTGCAGGTAGACATACCGGGAGGGGAATCATACCCACCCAGAAGCACCTCACCCCTGGCCCTCCCACCTGCTTATAGTTCAACAGCCAGCCTGGCCACCCTGCTGTGCTCTTTTGAGTCCCTCTTCCAGCTTTTCCTTCAGAATGGGAACGGGAAGCAAATTGGTTGTCCCCTTTGTTCTTTTAAAAACATGCTAAGTTGACATCACATGCAGAAATCACGCAGTCTTGATTCCTTGGCATCTGTACCCGGTGTAAATCAAGAGGCAGCTCCTTAAAAGACATCTATCCGGGCGTGATGGTGCACACTTTTAATCCCAGTACTTGGGAAGCAGAAGCAGGCAGATCTCCGAGTTCAAGGCCAGTCTGGTCTATAAAGGGAGTTCCAGGACAGCCAGGGTTATATATAGAAACACTGTCTTAAAAAAAAAAAAAAAAAGCCAGGGAAACAGATCGTGCACTGAAGGAGTAAAAGGTGATAGACCCTGGTATTGCCAGTTTAGGAGAGACCCTTGCTTTGGACAGTTTGTGTCTTCTTTATGTTAAACGATTGTTTTTACATTTAAAAAAATCAGTTAGTCTTTGGAGAATTTCATATCATGTGTTTTGTTCATATTCACCCTGGCTCCCCCAGCTATTCCCAGATCTGCCCCACCTTCCCTACCCATCTACTGCTGCCCCTTCTTCAGTAGTCTTGGATGTGTGATCTTTCACTGGAGAATGGGTAGCATACCCATTGCCCATAGGGGCAATACTCATAGAGAAAACTCTCTTTCCCTCTCCCAGCAGCTAAAAATTGCCAGTAGTTGCCTGGTAGTGGAGGGATTCTGGGCCCAACTCCCCTTTTTCATGCTCAGTATTTAGTCGTGCTTGTGCTTGCACAAGTTTTGTGCATGCTGACACAACCAATGTGAGTTCATATAGACAGCTGCCCTGCTGTGTCCAGAAGAGATTTTCTTGTCGTCATCCATTACTTCTGTCTCTGGGCCTTGGGAGAGAGGATATTACATATGTTCCCTTGAGGGCTGAGAGTCATGCAGTCTTATATTCCCTGCACCTTGACCAGTTGTGAGTCACGGTGTTAATTACCACCTGTTATAAATAGAAACTTCTCAGAAGCTTCTCAGATGAGGGTTGAGAGATGCATTCATCTATGGGTGTAATGATAAGTCATTAGGAGTTAGTTTGTTATTATTATTATTATTATTATTATTATTATTATTATTATTATTATTATTGGTTTTTTGAGACAGGGTTTCTCTGTGTAGCCCTGGTCATCTTGGAACTCATTTTGTAGACCAGGCTGGCTTCGAACTTGGAGATTTACCTGCCTCTGTCTCCTAAGTGCTGGGATTGAAGAAGTATTCCACCACTGCCCAAATAGGAGTTAGTTTTTTACTGTCTATTTAGCAACATAATAGTAGTAAGTTTTCCTCTAGGGCCTGTGACCTGCCTAGCATAGGTTCTTAGCCTAATAATGATGCCAGGTATGGGTTTTATCCTGTGGGGTAGGATTTAAATTCAACCATAAAGTGGTTGGTTACTCCCTTGATATTTGTGCTGCTATTGTACTGATGGGCCTGTCTTGCCAGGCCAGTCATAATTGTAACTCCAAGGATTCATAGCTGGATATTATTGAAGATAACTTTTTTGTTAGCCTGCATAATACCTTGCAGAAGTATGAAAATTAGCCAGTGGGAATGAAACTTCCAGGTCTTTACCAGCCTGATTTCTCCATGTTCTGTGACCCAGATGGTGGTGTTTTCAGCAATAGGGTCTTACCATCAAGTTCTGTATGATGACCAAGAACATTGGCAATACCCTGTAATGTCTGGAGGTCTATGGGAACTCACTAGCCAGCAGCTCCAAAAGAAATAACCCATTTCTGACACTGGGCTTTTTATTTGTTAGCCTTGGGTCTTGTAGGGACACATGACACTCTGTTGTAAGGTAACTGCATTTTAACTCTTGGTTTTTTTTGTGTGTGTGTGTGTGTGTGTGTATGAGTATGTGTGAATGTCAACGTAGTAGGTTTCCATGTGTCTTTTTGAAAGGTCATTAGTGTTATTATTTCCCTCTACCCTACACTCCACTCTCACCCTAGTTTAACCATTCCTGTTCCATTTTTCCATTTAACCCTTAACACCAGTGTATTCTATCTCTCCTCCCTTAAAAGCCCCTCCCTATGGTCCTTTAGTAATGTCCTGATCTCCATGGGTATGTTTTCAGTTCTTTATATATTCTAGACACTAACCTCTATCAGGTGTATAGATGACATTTCCCCCCCATTTTGTAGGCTGCCTCTTTACTCAGGTAATGGCATCTTTTGTGGGATAGAAATGTTTTAGTTTCAGGTTTCCTTTATTAATTATTGTGCTTAATGTCTGTGTCTTAAAGGTCCTGTTTAGAAAGTCCTTTCCTATGTCAATGAGTCTAGTATGTTCTATACTCTCTCCTCTATCAGAGAGAGTTAGGATATCAGATCTTAGGTTGAGGTCCTTGATCCATTTGGAGTTGAGTTTTGTGTAAGGTGAGAGATGAGGATCAAGTTTCACTCTTCCACTGTAGCTGTCCAGTTTGACCAGCACCGTCTGTTGAAGATGCTTTATTTTCTCCAGTGTGTATTGTTGACGTCTTTGTCAAAAGTCAAGTGGCTTTAGGAGTGGGACTTCACATATGGGTCCTCAATTTATTTTCCATTGATCAGTGAGTTGTTTTGATGAAAGCACTCTGCTCTTGTCATTGTTAGAACTCTGTAGTATAGCTTGACATTTGAGGTGATACCTCCAGCCATTCTTTTGCTGTTCAGGATTGATTTTGCTATTCTGGGTTTTATTTATTAATTAATTTTTTTGTTGTTCCATATGAAATTTAATAGTGTTTTTCAGATTCTGTAAAGAATTGTTTTGGAAATCTGATGGGGAGTGTGTTAAATATAGTAGTTGCTTTTGGTGGGATAGCCATTTTCACAATATTAATCCAACAACACTTGCGTGGTCTTCCCAACTTCTGGTATCTATTCAATATCGTTTTTCAGTGTTGGAAAGTTTTTTTGCTTTGTTTAATATAATTTTTTTCATATATTTTATATAGTCTTTCCCTTCCCAGATATGCCTTCCCTCCCTTCCCACGCAAATTCATGTTGTCTCAAAACAACAAAAAACAAAGCACACAAAAAACATGGAGTCCGTATTGTGTTGATCAGCTATTCCTGAGCGTGAGGCTTGCCCTGGAGTTCAGATGATATACACAGAGTCACTCCATGAAGAAAACTAATATTTCCTCCCCCAGCAGTAATAAATTGCAGATAGTGTCTTGGTAAGAGGTGGAACTTTGTGCCCGCTTCCCCTTCCCTATGCTGGGATTTTTTTTTGCCTCGATTTTATGTAGGTCTTGTGCGTGCTGTCAGTTTCTGTAGAGATAGAGGATTCTCACAGTCAATCTTCAGGAGTCTGTGGGAGGTACTCAGTACTTTTCCTCAGGCAGTGAGTGCTGGTGGAGTTACTGGTTTCAGTCTAAAGGCTCTCCCTAGAGAGAGGTGGTCATCAGGTTGTGGGGAATGGGTGCAGTTGGAGACATGAGTCTGCTGTCTACCTAGAGATGGGACCAGGTGTGCGTATCAGCGAGTGGGGTGGGCGGAGTTGAGTTAGTGGGCGAATCTCGGCTACCCAGCTAGGGATGGGGGCAAGGGCTTTCAGTGGGAATGGATGGATGCAGTTAGTGGCAGGGGTTGCTGGCTCCCTGCCTGAAAGAGGGATATGGGGAAAGGCGCTGGAGGCAGGCAGGACACTTGGGAGGAGTTGTTGGGATGGGTCCTTAGATAGTGGGGATGGTTGTAGTTGAAGGCCCAATCTGATGTCTTTCCGGAGAAGAGACCAGATGTAGGCAGTAGGGAGTAGGGTTGGCTGGAGTGGGGAGAGTTGAGTTGGGGGTGGGGGGAGTCTAGGTTCCTGGGGGCAAGCACTTTTGGCAGGGATGGTTGTTGGGGTTTCCTAATTGAAAGAGTGTATGGGGAGCTATTTTAAACTTTTAATCTTGATGTTCGGGACCTTTAATTTTTTTTCAGTAGCTGAATAGTAAGACTAGTTATTGATAGAGATACAGAGCACATTGCCAAACTCCTGCTTTTTATCCTGACATAGGACTTGCTGCGGATCTCATGGCCTGAAGAAATGACGGTCAGAACAAGTGTCAGGATCCAGCACACTTGAGGAAGAGTTCAAACGTACTGCTTGTTTCTGCTGTCAAAGGAGGGAGGCTCTCCCAAAATCCCATACACGGAAGCCCAAGTTCACAGTCTCAGTCTTCCTGAACTCTGTTGCTAGGTCAGGCTTTTCAATCACCCTAGCAGTAGAAGTGCATTGAGATTTTCCCTGTTTGTGGTCTTCCATGAAAGGAATAATGCTGTCAGCATGTCTGCACACTCCATGCTCTCTGAAAGAATTGCCATAGCCAAGGAACTGATCAAGAGAGCAGAATCCCTTTCCAGATCAAGAAAAGGTGGCATAGAAGGTGGTGCAAAGCTGTGTAGCAAACTCAAGGCAGAGCTAAAATTCTTACAGAAAATAGAGGCTGGGAAGGTAGCTATTAAAGAATCCCATTTGCAAAGCACAAATCTAACACACTTGAAAGCCATTGTGGAATCGGCAGAGAACCTGGAAGAAGTTGTTAGTGTTCTTCGTGTTTTTGGTTACACAGATACCTTGGGAGAAAAGCAGACTCTTGTGGTGGACGTAGTAGCAAATGGAGGTCATACTTGGGTCAAAGCTATTGGCCGGAAGGCTGAAGCACTGCACAACATCTGGCTGGGCAGGGGCCAGTATGGCGACAAAAGCATCATTGAGCAGGCTGAAGACTTCCTCCAGGCCAGTCACCAACAACCAGTGCAGTATAGCAACCCTCACATTGTGTTTGCATTCTACAACAGCGTCTCTAGCCCCATGGCAGAAAAGCTGAAAGATATGGGCATATCTGTAAGGGGAGACATCGTAGCAGTCAACTCTCTGTTAAATCACCCTGAAGAGTTACAGCTGAGTGAGAGTGAGTCCGATGAGGAGGGCCAAGAACTTCTGCAGGTGACAAGAGTGGACCGAGAAAATGTACTGGCGCACGTTGCATTTCCAACAGAGATCAAGGTTGATGTATGCAAAAGAGTGAATCTGGACATCACGACTTTAATCACATATGTATCTGCCATGAGTTACGGAGGCTGCCACTTTATCTTCAAAGAGAAAGTACTCACAGAACAAGCAGAGCAAGAGAGGAAAGAGCAGGTTTTGCCTCAGCTGGAAGCATTTATGAAGGACAAGGAGTTGTTTGCCTGTGAATCTGCTGTCAAGGATTTTCAGTCTATTCTAGATACTTTAGGGGGACCAGGAGAGAGAGAGAGGGCCACTGTACTAATTAAACGAATCACTGTGGTACCAGACCAGCCTTCTGAGCGTGCCTTGAGACTAGTGGCAAGTTCCAAGATTAATAGCCGTTCATTAACGATTTTCGGGACGGGAGATACCCTGAAAGCCATCACGATGACTGCCAATAGTGGTTTTGTCAGAGCTGCCAACAACCAGGGTGTTAAATTCAGTGTGTTCATCCATCAGCCCAGAGCACTCACTGAGAGTAAAGAGGCATTAGCTGTGCCCTTACCAAAAGATTTCCCCAATGATAGTGCACACTAGTGATATTCTTTAGTTGTTGTCGTGGAAATACATTATTTATACCAAAGGCTGGCCTTCCTGTCTATATTGAGAGAAAAAAAGTTTATAGTAAAAATAATATTTAGAACTCATATGTTTAAGTAGAGGTTTTTTTGTGTTTCGTCTATTTAAGGTCTGAAAATTAGAGAACACTCAAGAGACAATCTTATTTATCTCTGTATTACATCACAAACTACGTTCTAGCAGGTAAGAACAGAAATACATCTGTATAAGGCTTTTAGTGATCTTGTAATGCTTTTGTTTGCCTCAGCAGGGCTGCAGACTCCACTACAGGAAATTGTATTTCATGGAATATGGCTACATGATTCTTGGATTCATTAAATATCTGGAGAAAACTCTGAGGCCTGCCTTTCGTTGTATTTATTCATCAGTTATGTCAGTTGAAATTGGGAGATAATCGTTATTTCAGATCTTAAAGTCACTGCTTGTTACTAAGTGAAAAGAAAATGCTAAAAAAATTAAAACTAATACTATTAAAAATTTTTAAAATTAAACTAAAACTAAAATTCTTATAGGAAATAGAGAATATTTTAAAAATGTCAGACACAGTCTAGGGGGTATGTTTATAGAGTTTATAATTCATCGGAATGAAAGTTCTCTTTGATCCGTTGAATCCCATCCCACTTGTCTTAGCTGGGATTACTATTGCAGCAAGTTGGAGAGGAAAAGAGGGTTTATTTGGCTTACATATCCTGAGTCACAGTTGATTGAGGAAGCCAAGACAGGAACTCAATCAGGTGGGAACCTGGAGGCAGGAGTTGATGCAGAGGCCGTGGAGAGGTGCTGCTTCTGGCTTGGTTCCACTAGCTTGCTCAGCCTGCTTTCTTATAGAACCCAGGACCACCAGCACAGGGATGGCACCACCCACAATGGACTGGGCCCTCCCCCATCAATAAATACTCCACAGACTTGCCTACAGCCCAATATTATGGAGGCATTGTCTCAATTGAGGCTCCCTCCTCTCAGATGACTTTAGATTGTGTCAAGTTGACGTAAAACTGGCCAGGACACTACTGTAAAAAGGAAAAGTAGCCAATAGCCTTCCTAAGCTAAACCTAGAACATTGAAGGTGAAATATTAATTTGGACAACTTGAAAAATGTAATTTTTTTTTCCCTGAGCTGAGGACCAAACCCAGGGCCTTGCACTTGCTAGGCAAGCACTCTACCCCAATGAGCTAAATCCCCAACCCCAATTTAATTTTTAAAATTCAGATTTTACTTTAAGTCCAAACAACCCTGTGTTGCAAGTATTTTGATTTATGAAACACTGCCTTTTCTATTAGCTGATAGCAAGTGGTAATTGCATTACCTCACTCAGGAAATGGTGATGGAAAAAAGCAAAGAAATGGTGGTGGGGATAGTGAATGATGGCTGCTGTTAATTGAAAATAAGTTTTATGACTGCAGTGTACTCAATACTTTATCATTTACATAAAATAAGTTAGCAAAGTAGGTATATATTTTTCCTAAAAACTGAGAATTTGGGAGTCATGCTGTCTTTACTAACTGTAGGGATTAGTATTGGAATTTGATTTGGCAGCCTGATTGCTGTACTGTGCCAGCTTTGCTGAATCACGAGAAGGGAAACTCAATTTCAAGCAACAGTGTTGAGGTGAAGTTTGGTTCTCAGGATCTAGGAACACTGAAATGAATACAAAATTAAATATAGGGTATATTCTCTGGGGGAAAGAGATCACTAAACATATTCCCCTCAAGAAAAGCTATGAATTAGGTTTCAAGTTTAGTGTGGGGAGGCATTGTCTAGTTTTAGAAATAAAATTTATAATTTTGCATGCCTGCTTAAGGCAGTGGTCCTCAACCTGTGGGCTTCAATCCCTTTGGGGGTTGAATAACTCTTTCACAGGGATCCCCTAAGATCATTGGTAAGCACAGGTATTCACATTACAATTCATAACAGTAGCAAAATAACAGTTATGAAGTAGCAACAAAAATAATTTTATGGTTGGGTCACCACAACATGAACTGTATTAAAGGGTTGCAGGGTTAGGAAGTTTGAGAACCACTGATTTAAGATGTTAAAATACTTAGTGCTAGTTAGTACTAAGCATGGAACAGTTTGGTATGAAATAGCAGATAATTATAAGGAATGCTTAGAATGGAGGCAAATGATAAGTATATAATATATTAAATTATGCCCAAAACACTGTAAGTATATAGTAAGGGAATAATTCTTGATCTGGGGTCAGAAGTCAAAAAGGAATGATGCTTAATGATTTCAGGGGTGAAGCTTTATAAAGTATGTAAGTGAAAAAGTGTGATCAAAGAATAAAAGTGAGGAAAACCAGGCCAGAGAAATGGAAATTTTTTAAAATTTATTCTTTTTATTATATATATCATATTATATAAAATTATATTATAGTTAAATATATTGCTTTTTTGTTCTGTTTCTTAAGATTTATTTATTTATTATGTATACAGTGTTCTGTCTGCATGTTTGCCTGAATACCAGAAGAAGGCATCAGATCCCATTATAGATGGTTGCTGGGAATTGAACTCAGGACCTCTAGAAAAGCAATCAGTGCTCTTAACCTAAGAGCCATCTCCAGCCTGAAATGGAAGTTTTTTTTTTTAAAGGTAGTCAAGATTGGCTTAAGATCATATCAGGTCTCTTTTAGGAAAACAACAAAAACCTGTGGCATCTAGAGATTACAGTTTTAACAATGTAATAAATGCAAAAAATAGATGTGGTCCTTTAGTGAGGCACTAGGTCCTGGAATGTAACAAACTGCTCTCTGGAACTATTCCCTGCAGCATACTCCAAACACCAAAGGCCTACTCAAGTTGACTAAGAGATCAATTCACAGTGTAAAAAATGATGGAAATTACAACAGGAATGTCTGGTTAAATGCCAGCTAAAAACTGTCAAATCATGTTAGAAAGTGAAGCAAATGTCTAATGTCTGAAACATTGTGAAGGGTGAAGATAAAACAAACAACCAACCTACATTTGTACCAGGAAAAGTGGTAGTGTTTCGGGGACCCCTCTGGAATGAGCACTCTGACACCAAGGATAGTGGGAGTAAGTAGATGTCAGTGGGCTACTGGAGCCACAACTCCTGGAAGGCTTTGGATGCTGGATCTAGTTTGTCTCCTCATTTCATACTCTAACATAGTGGCTCTCAACCTTCCTAATGCTGTGACCTTTTAATACAGTTCCTCAGGTTGTGGTGACCCCCAACCATACAATTATATTTGCTGCTACTTCATAACTGTAATGTTGCTACTGTTATGAACCGTAATGCAAATATCTGATATGCAGGATATCTGATATTTGACCCCTTTGAAAGAATTGTTTAACCCTCAAAGGGTTTGTGACCCACAGGTTGGTTGAGAACTGCTGCCGTAAAACTATAAGGCAGGGTGGCAGTCAGCAGTTTGTGAAGGGCAATGGCCCATTGTTTCAGCTAGTCCTCCAGGTCACTCTGTTCCAGGTAGCAAGTGAAGTCAGACTTGGCAAATAGGCCGTACAAGTAGTACTTTAAGTAAATCACTAAAAAATAAATAGATCAGTATTTAATAATTGGCCTTTTCTACCTTATTCTACTCCAGTAGGTAAAATAAATATATTTTAAAAAAAAAAAAAAAAAAAAAAAAAAAAACACCTTAATCTAGAAAGGTAACTTTAAAATCTGGTTTGGGAAAAAATTAATTTTAAGTAGTAAGAAACACAACTTGAGGCTGGGGAAGTGGATCAGCCAGTAAAAGTGCTAGTTGTGCATGCCTGCTGACCTGAGTTTGATCAAAGAACCTACATGAGCCAGATGCTGCAGTACACACCTGGATTCCTGACCCTTCTACAGAAGGATGAAAGGCACAGAAAAGCTCATGGAAGCTCACAGGCCAGGTAGCCTGGAGTACGGTGCAGTGGCTGAGGCAGCAAGAGATACCCTGAGCCCACAGGGTGGGAGGTGGTAACTCATTCCTAGGAGTTTCCCTATGACCTGTACCCTTGCACAATGACATGTTCCTGTACGCACACACCCAAGTTTAAAAGGAAAAAAAAAATGTAACTCCTACAGTAAATCAAGATGAATCAATTCCAAATGAGGTGTGAGGAAAGAGAATAATGTAGTCAATATAAGAAAAAGTAAGTCAAAAGAATTCCCAAAGAAGCCTACAAACCAAAGAGCGGGAAGAAAGAACCTGAACATGAGAGCTTTGGAGAAGATTAACTATAGGTGAATATGCTATTTTGGTAAGTTTAGAAATGACATTGTGTTGTACAGGCCTATTGTCCAAGCCAAACCACTGCCATCCAGAGTTCTCATTACAGCTGGACTTGTTGACTGCTGATTTCTTCTCATAGGGAGAAGGAGCCATTTGGGTCTTGAGACCCTCACATGAGTAGCTAGCCTTTCCTCCCAACCAGCTGTGTGCAATTCCTGCATGCCCTAATTGCATCTAGCCTTGGAGTCTCTGGGAGAGGTTAGGGGAGGGGTCTTTCTCTACACAGCAACAAAGAAGCCATCATCCTTGCTGGGTGTGGGCCATCCAAGGTAGCTGCTTTAAGGTCCCCTAAAGCTGGAACCTCTAACTCTTCACTCAGTGCCCTATAAGCCTAATGAACTCACTGGTTTTCCAGGGTGGACTGTGGTAGACTCTAACTTGTTTGTCATCAGAACCTTGGGTGTGTGTGGGGGGCGAAAGCCTTCCTCAAGGCAAGTATGGATGTTGATAGTGTGTGCAGAAAATGTCCAACATAGCTCCCCTCCCCCAGTGTTTACAGCCTGAAGACTGCTCCCTACAGAGACTGCCCCTGCTGAGTTTAGCTAAACCTGTCCCCTTGTCCAGCTGTGCACCATAAACTGCCTCCTTGTTCTAAATGTAATAACCCCTTCTTCCTCCAGTAATTCTGCCTGCCTGTTCAGCTCTGTGTAATATACACACTGAGCTTCCAAGGTGCTGCGGTTTCACTATCAGAGAGTGCAATGCACTCAAACCCAGCTTTTCTGTGTGTCTGTGTATTGCCTTTTGTTCATTCCCTCAACACCCCAGTCAGGTCCCAGTCCCCGAGGCTGTGCAAGGATGTGACATTCTTGAAACTAGCACCGTAGAAAGCCTGCAGCCTCTGTGGAAGGGAATCCTCTGTACTTTGTCCAGTGACACAGCATGGAAATTTGATTGTAGCAGTTTTGAAAGGTAGAAAAAGAAATCTGAGAAACCCAAGTTCCATCTGAGTTCTCCAGAGTCCCAATCTTAATAACACCATGGGAGATTATTAGGTAAATAAAACTCGTATAAAAATTGGAACCAGGCAATACTATCAGTTACATGACATAAACATGAATAGCTTGAGAACACTTGTTCCCCAAACCTCATCAGTTCCAATAAGATTATGTTTTTGATTGGCTGAATTTGCAGTGAGAAGCCTAGAAGGAAACTTGCCACCACCAGATAGAGTGGGAGCATATGTAGTCTGTGTGTGTGTGTATGTGTGTGTGCATGCATATGTGTGTGTATATATATGTGAGAGATGGCATAAAACTATACATAGATTTATGAAATGTTTATATATAAAAGAGTAGCAAAATATAAAATGAGTTTAGAGTCTTTGAAATGTTCCCCTTCCAATTTGGAAAAAAACAAACCAGAAATATCAAAGTGGCTCCCACACTACTTAACACCAAACATTGCATGCAGTTGAGTAGGAACCTGTGGTTCATACCTGCAGCTAGTGTGTTTCCTGATTCTGAACTCCAGAATGAGGCAGACATTATATAGGGGTTGAGTTGGGGCATGTGATGGGAAGAACTTTTCTTAAGGAGATGAGGAGAATGCTGCCCTAGGAAAGCTGGAGAAAACAGAGATGAGCCAAGTAAAGCTCGATATTCTTTCAAATTTGCAATCCAACCATTTTCTCTCTGTTGTGTGAGAAGGAGGAAAGGCTTGGAGTGTGTTGCTGTGGAGGAAAATCTCCCATGTCCCTTCCTTCATGAAAGTCATTGAATGAAAAGCATTTCCTTGTGTATACAAATAAAAAGAAGAAAAAAAGATTAAAGGAGAAAAAAGAAGGCATAGAAACAGTAATGGGAAATGCCACCTATTAGGACTTTGGGATAGTTCTTCTGAAATGGAAGACTCTGAAATAAATCGTTAAGAAGTAGGGTACGAGCTTCCTGTCACTCTGACAAAATGCCTGGGGGAAAAAAATCTACTTAGAGGAGGAAGGATTTATTTCAGCTATCGTTTCCAAAGCTCCCATGTGTGATTGCTAGCTTCACTGCTTCAGGTCTGTGGTAGGGCAGAGCATTATGGCTGTAGGAGTGCATGGCAGATGAAGCTCCTTGCCTTATGGCAGCCAAAGATGGGGGGAGGGAGGGGGAGAGAGAGAGAGAGAGAGAGAGAGAGAGAGAGAGAGAGAGAGAGAG
>CABHPH010160851.1:29083-51802 GCA_902168325.1 Peromyscus nudipes
TTCCTTCCTTCCTTCCTTCCTTCCTTCCTTCCTTCCTTCCTTCCTTCTTCCTTCCTTTTTTTTTTCCCCAAGACAGGGTTTCTCTGTGTAGCCCTGGCTATCCTGGAACTCACTCTGTAGACCAGGCTGGCCTCGAACTCACAGAGATCCTCCTGCCTCTGCCTTCCAAGTGCTGGGATTAAAGGTGTGCACCACCACCGCCTGGCTGATCTGGTTTCTTTAACCACTTCTCCATTCCTTTTGCAAGGCCCCTGTTGCCCTTTACATGTTGATGCATCAGTGAGCAGATAACCAAGTGTGAAAATTAATGAATTGACCAAATTCATACATTGTAAGTCATATGATATCATTCAAGCCACTTCCTTTATAAAAATCATCACTTGTATTTTAATGCACATTGTATTTCCTGTACTTGGAAACTGACAGAAATAATGACAGCCAACCCAACATGGTATACTTTTCAAAATAATTTCCTTTATCATAATTATTTCTCCCTGCTCAAATGTTTCAACATGTGGTTCAGATGGCGAGATAGGGATGGGATTTTTGTAAGCAACTAACAATAATAATTACAATTGCAAGCCAGCAACAATTGATAATACACAATTAAAACACTTTTAAATTAGCATATAAAATAGTGGACATCAATTACGGCATTTTTAGACACATGTGCCAATGTACCTTGTTCTTATTCTCCCTCTAATTACCTTTCCTTGTCTTACTTGGTTTCCTTCCTTCCCTAAATAGTCACCCTTTAGTTTGCTTGTCATGTGTGTGTGTGTGTATGTGTGTGTGTGTGTGTGTATGTGTGTATGTGTGTGTGTGTGTGTGTGTGTGTGTGTGTGTGTGTGCTTTTACAGTCTGTGACTTCATACTGTGTCAGCCTTGGTATGTCTGGAAAATGCTATTGCTGTGAAGTAATAATCCACCACCTCTGGCTCTTAACATCTTTTGGCCTCCTCTTCCACAGATTCCTGAGCCTTGAGGGGAGGGTATAATGTAGACATCCCATTAAGACTGGAGTGCTCCATAGTCTCTCACTCTGATCATTGTCCAGCTGTGGGTCTTTGTGTTAATTACCATTTATTGCAAGTGGTATATATGTGCGTGTGTACACATGTACACATGAGAGAGAGAGAGATTCTATATAAGTGAGAAAATGTAAGATAGTTTGTCTTCCTTCCTTACCATCTCTTGTACTACCTTCCTCTTTCTCTTCAGAACCTCTGCTCTTCATAGTCCCCTGCCTTAGTTGAGTTTCTATTGCTGTGAAGAGACACCATGACCACAGCAACTCTTATAAAGGAAAACATTTCATTGGGGTGGATTACAGTTTCAGAGGTTCAGTCCATTATCATCATGGTGGGGAGCATGATGGCATGCAGGCAGACATGGTGCTGGGGTAGTACCTGAGAGTCCTACATCTTGCAGGCACCAGGAAGTCAACTAAGACACTGGACAGTATCCTGAGCACAGGAAACCTCAAAGCCCCTAGAGTGACACATTTCCTCCAACGAGGCTATGCCCACTCCAACAAAACAACACCTCCTAATAATGCCACTCCCTGTGAAATTATGGGGCCAATTACATCCAAACTACCACATTCCCTTATGGTGTGTACAAATGTATGAAGGTAAACACAGCTCTCCACACTGACTATTCTCTTTAGCATTGACCAAACACCAACAGTGTGTCACAGCAGACAATACTCCTCTCTTGTTCTTATCTACACCCCATTCTTTCAGTCGGCTACAACTGGACTGGATATCAAAATCTCACAGTAAACTCTTTCTCTGGCTATTACAGTCTTCCAACTCCACTCTTTCACAATGTTTCATGAGCTTTATGTATAGCAGTTTATTTTGTGAATGTACCCATTTGAACTGGGCTCCACAAGTCTATAGTTTGATTGGTTGTTTCCTTGATCAGGGGTGAAAATTACCCTTATCTGTGAGTATAAAGACAGATGTTTATAATGTAGTTGGGGATTATGCTGGTTTACCACAGTGGTGGTTATAGATTCTCCTCCAAGATCCATGTCTTCACCAGCTCTGGGCTGTTGACTAGGTTTTCAGTACCAAGCATGATTTCCCTCTTGTTGAAGCAGGTCTTAATTCCAACTGGAGAGCTGTTGGTTACACCAGGGTATTAGTGCCACTACTACATCCTTAGTGTTATTATGGCATACTGGTTATTGTTATGGTTCATAGGCATCATAGCTGGGTAGGACAGTTATTTGTTTACCTCCTTAGGAAGTTTGCATAGCCCCTTCTCATACCATGAAAGCTAATCCTCAGGGAGTCAATTCTAGCTCAGAGACCTCTGGGTTCTGTTTCTGAAGTGTGTGGTATCTTTAACAATAGGGACTTGCATTCCTCAGGGAGGCAACCAAAGCAATAGCAATAATCTGTAATATTTTGGGAATATCCCAGGCAACCATGACCAACAAATTAAAAGAGGCTGGCATTAGGGTTTTGGTTAGGTGGCCTTTGGCTCTTGGAGGGAGCATTGTCAGCCTAGATGAAAAAATTTCACTTAAGCTATATATGTATATTTATATGGGGGCTTACATGTATTATAGTGTTTATTTTTTAGGTAGATAGTAGTATGATTCCTTATGACTTTTTCAGACATCCTTACTGTTATTTTACATTCCTCTCTCCTGTATTTATCTCCTCCTTCCTAATTAGACCAACCCTTTCCCATTTTCCTATCAGATCACGTATACCCTGCTACTGTCCTCTTTATTGGTCCTCACCCCCTACCCAGACAATGGTCCTATTTTCCTTTCCTTGTTTCTGTGGGCATTCTACGATATGTACTTACACCTGAAGATTTGAAACTAGGAGCCTCTGATGAGAGTTCATGTGACATTTGTCTTACTGGGTCTGGGTTCATCTCACTCAATATGGTATTTTCTAGTTCCATCCATTTACCAACAAAGTCCATGATTTAATTCTTTCTTAGAGCTGAATAGTGTTCCACAGTGTATATTTACCCAGCCAATCAATTGAGAGACATTTAGATTGTTTGTGTTTCCTAGCTATTGTGAGTAGAGCAGAAATGAATGTGTCAATTATCTGTGGAGTAGGATGTCAAGTCTTTGGGGCATATGCCAAGAAGTGGTATACCTGGGTCATATGGTTTATTTGTAGCCTTTTGAATATTCTCTACACTTATTTCCATAATGGCTGCACCAGTTTGACATCCCAACAAAAGTGAATGAGGGTTCTCTTTTTCTTCACATCATTGCCAGCATTTGTTGGTGGTTGTTTTGTTAATCTTTGCCATTCTGACTGGGGTAAGAGCAAATCTCAAAGTTGTTTCAATTTGCATTTCCCTAAATGCAATGATGAACATTTTTTTTAGTTATTGCTTAGCCATTTCTCTTCTTCATTTGAGGACTCTGTGTTCATGTTCCAGGCCCATTTTTTGAATGGGTTATCTGATTTATTGATTCTTTGTCTTTTGGAGCTCTTCATATATTCTTGATACAATTCTTTGTCAGATGTACAGTTGGCATAGATTTTAACACATTCTGTGATCTTCCTCTTCACCCTGTTGGTTGTTTCTTTAGCTGCGCAGAAGCTTTTTAGTTTTATCAAGTACCACTTGTCAATTGTTAGCCTTAATTCTTGGATAACTGGAGTCCTATTCAGAAAGTCCTTTCCCACAACTACATCACATTGGATACTGCTTGTATTTCTTCTAGCAATTTCATTGTTTCAAGTTCTAGGTTTAAGCGTTAGGTCAATTGGAGTTAGTTTTGTGCAAGGTCATAAACACAGGTCTAATTTCACTCTTCTGCATGTTGATGGACACCCAGTTTTCCCATACCACTTGTTGATGAAGCTTTCTTTTTTCCTGCATATGTTTTTGGCATCTTTTTCAAATGTTAAATGGCTGAAGTTATGTGTACTCATATTTGGGTCTTCAGGTTTGTTCTATTGGTCTACTTACTGTCTCTTTGTGCTAGTACCATATTGTTTTTATTACTATGACTAAACACACTGTCTTAATTATGATTTCTATTTCTGTAGTAAACACCATAACCAAAGAACAACAACAAAAACTCCAACAACTTGGGGAGAGAATGGTTTATTTGGTTTCTACTTCCCTATCAAAGGGAGTTAGGTTAGGAGCCTGGAGGCAGGAATTGAAGTAGAGGCCATGTAGGAATGCTGCTTACTGGCTTGCTTCCATGCCTTGCTCAACCTGCTTTCTTGTACCATCCAGGACAACCTGTACAGGGGTGATACCACCCAAAGTGAGTTGGGCCCACTCTTATCAATCATTAACCAGGAAACTGCACTACAACTTTCCTACAGGCAAATCTTATGGAAGAATTTTCTCAACTGAGGGTCCCTCTTCCAAAATTATTCTACCGTGTGTTGAGTTGACATAAAGCTGTTCAACACAAGTATGTGCCTCCATTTTATAGAGGAGAAAACAGAGAACATAGTGTTAGAACTGGGTAAAGGAGTCAGGTCTGGTGACCTACAGACCAGGCCTCTGGCTTTATGTGACATTATTTCTTTATTGATGAGCTGGCCAGAGTAGAGAGCAGTGAGTTATTTTTCTACTTACTTTGAAAAAAGACCTTTCTACCAAGGAAAGTTTTTAAGCTCTGGGAATAATGTTGAAAAAAGCCCTATTAGACAGAAAAAAGAAATCCAAAGCACTCTTTGACATGCTGTCAACCAAAGAGAGTTAACTGTCAGATAACTTCCAAACAGGGCTCCATGGGCTGTGGTTGTAGATCAGTGGCAGAGTACTTGTCTAACATGTCAGAGGCCCTGAGTGCAGTCTCCAGTACTGCAAAGCCCAAACCAAATCAAAATATAGTAAGTCCAGGAAGCATGTCTTTGATGATTAGGAGGCATCAAATTCCTCAAAAGGAATCTGAAGATTTCAGTGTCTGTCAAGTTATAAAGAATAGTTAGTGGCCAACAAGAATGTAGGATAATAAAGTCCTTTATTCTTTTTCTTTTTTTTTCTTTTTTCTTTTTTTTTTTGGTGTTTTGAGACAGGGTTTCTCTGTGTAGCTTTGCGCCTTTCCTGGAGCTCACTTGGTAGCCCAGGCTGGCCTCAAACTCACAGAGATCCGCCTGCGTCTGCCTCCCAAGTGCTGGGATTAAAGGCGTGCGCCACCAACGCCCGGCCCTTTATTCTTTTTCTAGAACATGTCCACAATTCTGTATTCAAAAATTTTGCAGCCTGATGTATTTTGGAAAAGATATCATTTTGGTTTTAGGAAGAAGCATAGAATGTATTATGCACCCCTGAAAGTATCTGGGGACCACAGTCATATATCAGCAGTGACACATATATTTGTAATAACTGTAATGAATTAAAGATTAGGGATAATTGGTCAGTTCTGTAGCTGAAGTTTTCCTGTGTCCTGTCTGGCCTGCGGTCAGGACAAATCTCTCTCATCCACCAGTCCTGCAGTTGCTCATACCCAAGTAAACATACAGAGGCTTATATTAATTATGAACTGTATGGCCTAATGGCTTAGGCTTCTTGCTAGTTAGATCTTACATCTTAAATTAACCCATTTCTATAAATCTATACCTTGCCACGTGGCTTGTGGCTTACTGGTATCTTTACATCTTGCTTCTCATGGCGGCAGCTGGCAGTGTCTCCTGACTCAGCCTTCCTGTTCCCAGAATTCTCCTCTCTGCTTGTCCCGCCTATACTTTCTGTTTGGATACTGGCTAATCAGCATTTTATTTATTAACCAATCAGAGCAACACATTCACATCATACAGAGTGATATCCACAGCACAGTCCGGTTCAATTCTGCATACTCACAACTTAGTTGTATGGTCTTTTAGTGCTTTGTGGTTCTGAGAATTTCGGATAAAGGGCTGAAGGGAAGTATAATTTTTTAATGTGTGTGTGTGTGTGGTGTGTGGGTTTTTTTTTTTAAGACAGTGTCTTTCCGTGTAGCTCCAACTGGCCTTAATGTGGCTATGTAGACCAGACTGGCCTTGAACTCACCAAGATCTGCCCACTGAGGTTGGAATTAAAGATGTGTCAGTACAGCCAGCCAAAACTGAATATTTGTGATGTTTTAATCTGGACACATTTCTTAGAGTTAGCTGAAAATTATTATTTAAAAACCACGTGTATAGAAAAGCCCCCAACATGTCATTCTAGGTTTTCTCATTCTCATCTTACAACATTGGCTCTCAAGGTATATTGTACAGTTTGAATGAAGCTACCTAGAAGAAAACAGTGAAACTGCATGGGAAGCGCTGCTGTGCACACACACCTGCAGGAGCAGAAGTCACGAAACAGTACAGCGGTCCCAGGGAACTACTGGGGAAGGACTCACAACCACGTTTCTCCTTCACATCAGAATCCCAAGAACACTGAGGCTGCAGAGACCAAGGGCTTCTCACCCAGCACCACGTGGAACCCACTGAAGCTAGAGGAATCTGAGCGCCTCACTTTTCCAGTAAGTTCAGCTGTGCTAGCAACTCACTCCATCAGTCTCCTCTCCCTTTCTTAGTTTGTATTATTTAATTTCCACCCCTGCATATGTGTCTTACGACGATTTTGCTTTTGTTTATATATTGCTCAGCTGCACTTTAGGTTTTTTTTTTTTTTTTACTATACTCTTCAGCCATATCTCTTTTAACCCCTTCTTGTCCATACATCTTCTGTCTCTTATCCTTATCTCTGCCTCTTTTTACTATGTAATTAAAACCTCCACAACTTTAGCAATCTCTAAAGTTTGTGGACCTTTACAGTTTCCTGTCATCCTCTTCCTAGCTACTTTGTACCCCTGACATTAGAATCCTGTTAATGTTCCTTGTGCTTTTCAGATGTGAGGTCATTGAGGAATTACAGTAGCAGCCCCCATGATGCCCACCCTTCTTCCCCGAGGAAATCTTTCCCTACAGGACAGTGGATACGTGTTTCCTGATTCTGCATCCTGCTCTGTTGTCCCTTCCTCCTAAACTCAAACACTGAGATTTGATTTAATCATAATCCTGAGTCCATTCATGCTACTAGTTTTGGTCAATCTTCTGTTTCATTATAAACAGTTAATTAATAATGTTTCTACATTTTCTCCCAATCCTACTCATTTCCCCCCTTTAACATCACGCACTGTCATGGTTGTGTTGTATGTCACTGAGTCCATATCTATCCTTATGAATTCTGCTATCTGCAAAATGTATTGTATAAAACCATAAACAAATTATTCAGTCACTTTAGAAACACCGTTATTGAAGATTATTTGGTTGGCTGTTATTTCAAAAATAATGTCCTGGAAAATTTACCTTTTATTACCATTGAGGAGAGAGGTTTTAATTAATTTATGAGAATATGAGATTTAGCAATGGTCTTGAAAAATCTCCAGATATAGCTTCCATTTGGAATAAGGAGGTAAGGACACACGAGCCACTTTTACACAGTGAGAAGCCATGGCTTTGTCTTAACCCATACTGACCACATGGGGGTGCTCTAAGCCTTTTCTGTGTAGAGTAGTCTCCTAACACACATTCATAGCATCTATGCCAGTCATTGCCTCGTATTCTGACAGCATCCCCAAACCTGGTTGTCTGAGGTAGACTTTCTCACTAAAATCTCTGTCAATTTAGAGTAGGGCAACATTACAAAGTTACCTTGTTAAAACTATTTGTAATTGGTTATCTGTGGAGCTAAAGAAAGGAACAAATCTGCAAAAATAAAACAAGTCATACATGTCATTTGTTCTATTTTGCAACATCATTTAATATAATTTCTTTATTAAGGCGATCTGTTGTTCCAGCTCCTCCTCTTGCTCAGGGTCTAAGGTGCTGTTGTGTAGTTTGCTTTTCTTTTCAACCTTCATTTCTTTGTACTTAATGTGTACGGGTGTTTTGTCTGCATGCATGTTTGTGTACCGCATTGGTGCCTGATGCCCGGGGGAGGGGGACTAGAAAAGGATATCAGATCCCCGGTAAGTGGAGTTACAGATGGCTCTGAACTACCATGTGAGTTCTGGGAATGGAACCTGGGTCCTCTGAAAGAACAGCCTGTGCTCTTAACCACAGAGCCATCTCTTCAGCTTGAGTTTTTAGGGGGCTTTGAGCACTTGGATTTTTTAATTGATGAGGATGTCAAATGCATACAGAGAAAATACTACAGTGAATCTGCTTATTCATGTACACCATCAACAATATGACTTGAGTATATGGTATCTTCAACAATATGTCTTATTGGCAAGTTCTAGAGGGTAACTAACTGTAATGTCAATATCCTGTAATATTTGGGGTAGGGTTCTATGGGACCCCATCAACCAACAACTCAGAAATAGTTAACCCATTCCTAGTACTGGGCTTTTTATTTGGTAGTGTGAGGCCTAGTTGGTGTATTGTTATCTCATTATAGGCTAACTTCATTTAAACTTTAATATATATAATATATGTATAATATATATATACAAACACACATATATATTTCCATATATATGGAAATTTATACAGTATAGGTCTGCATAAGGATTTTTCAAAAGGTCTTTATTGTTAGTTTTCCATCTCCACCCCCCTCCTCTATAGTACCTTCTCCTTCCCCATACCATTTAATCCTTCCTGATCATTTCTCCCTACATAACACTATTCTATTTCCCTTTACATGAAAGGCCATCTCCTCCAACAATGATCCCTTATTATGCACCTAACCTCTGAGTATTCCAAATACCCAGAAAACATTATGAAAACTTAAAAGCTAACATCCACAAATGAGAGAAAATCTATTGTTTCTGGGTTCCAGTTACCTCAATCAGGGTGATTGTTTTTAATTCTGTCCCTTTACCTGCAAGTTTCATCCTTTAATTATCGTAACAGCTGAATAATATTGAATTACTTCAATGTTCCACATTTTCATTATTAATTCATCAGTTGACCAAAATTTAGGCTGCTTTTATTTCCTGGCTATTGTGACTAGCGCAGCAATGACTTTGAAAGAAAAAGTCTAGCTAGGTGTTGTGGTAGATCCGTTTTCAGCTTTTTGAGGAACTTCCACATTGATTTGATAGTGCCCATCCCAGTTTGTACTTGTATTAGTGACTTTTCCATTGCTGCAGCAAAACACCATGACCAAGGATACCTATTAAAGAATCCATTTAATTGGGCTTATGGTTTCAGAGAGTGAGAGTCCATGAGGGCAGAGCAAAGGCATGGTAGCAGGAACAGATGACACTTGGATTTTAGGAGGCAGAGAATAGCACACTGGGAATGATAGTAGTCTTTTGAAATCTCAAAACCCTTGTCCAGTGACACACTTCCTCTAATGAGGCCACACCATCCCAAGGTGCGGCACTACCTGGGGACCCAGTATTCAAACATGAGCACATGGGGGCCATTCTCACTTAAACCAGGGCACACCACTTCACTCCATTCTAACCAGTGATGCTGTCATTTGGATTTTTTATTTTTGGCCATTTTGATGGAGATGAGATGAAATCTAAAAGTAGTTTTAATTTGTATTTCCTTGGTTGCAAAGGGTCTTGAATATTTCAAAACTATTTCTTAGCCATTGTGTTTCATTCCTTGAGAACTCTCAATTTAGCACCATATCTCATTTTTCAATTTGTATATTTGTTTTTTTCTTGATGTTTAGTTTTTTTTTTTTTTCAGTTCTTTGTATATTCTATATACCAGCCCTTGGTCAGATGTGTAGCTGGTAAATATTCTTTCCAATGTAGAGGCTACCTGTTCACTCAAAAGGTATATTGTTTGCTTTTTAATTTTACATGGTTTGTGCTATTTCCTGTTGAGAAAGCCCTTTCCTTGCATATACTTATAAATTCAAGTGTATTCCGTACTCTATCCTTGATCAGATTCAGCAGGTATTATGTCTTATGTTGAGGTTTTTGATCCATTTAGAATTGTTTCTTTCAGGATGATGGATATGGATCCAGTTTCATTCTTCCACATGTACATATATAGTTGGACCAGCACCATTTGGTAAAAAGTCTGTATTTTCTCAAATGTGTATTGTTGACCTCTTTGTAAAACAGTCATGAGTGAGTGATGCTTGGACTTGTTTGTGTCTGAATCTTCAATTCTATTTTTTTCTTCGATGAATCTGTTTTGTGGTGCTTTTTATTACTTTAGCTCTGGGTTATAATTTAAAACCAGGAATGAAGATATCTCCTATGGTGATTTTATTGCTCATGATTGTTTTAGCTGTCCTGTTGATTTTGTGTTTCCATATGAAATTTAGAATTTTTTTCAGTTTCTGTGAAGAATTATTTTGGAATTTGATGGAGATTGCATTGAATGTTTAGATGACTTTTGATTGGATGGACATTTTCACAATATGATTCATGTTCAGGAACTGATGTATATGTATCCCCTGGGGCTAGACCCTGTATGATTTATTGATCTTTGCATTGTGCTCAGTTGTGGTTTTCTTTGATGGTCTCCATTTGCTGTAAAGAGAGGCTTCCTTGATGAGGGGTTGTAACTTCCACTATCTGTGGGAATAAGGATAATATAAATTTAGAATGTAGTAAGCAATTGTGCTAGTCTAGCAAAGTAGCAGCAGTAAATTATTTTCTAAGGATCATGATCAAACTGTGTGATAGATTGTGTACCCTAATAAAATTCGCCTAAAGATCAGAGAACAGAACAAGTCACTAGATTAAACATAGATGCCAGGCAGTGGTGGCACACACCTTTAATTCTAGCACCCGAGAGGCAAAGATCCATCTGGATCTCTATGTGTTCAAAGCCACCCTGGATTAAGTGAGATTGATTCAGTCTAGGGTAGAAACAGAACCAGGCAGTTCAGTAGTGGTACATACCTTTAATTCCAGCACTTGAGATCTCATGCTTTTGCTTGGGAAACACACATGCCTTTAATCCCAGCATTAAGAAGGAAGTGATATGGTGGGTGGAGAAAAGTATAAAAGGCATGAGGAGACAGGAACTAAAGTCCTTTGGCTAGATGCTTTTCAGGCTAAGGAGTCCTAGAGGTAAGATGTGGCTTGTTCTTTTGTCTCTCTGATCTTTCAGCATTTACCCCAATATCTGGCTCTGGGTTTTTTATTAAAAGAGCATTTTGCAATTCATGTTACACCAAACTAGTTCCAGGAAGCTGGTTAGGTTTCTAG
Organism: Peromyscus nudipes; assembly: GCA_902168325.1. Lineage (NCBI taxonomy): Eukaryota > Metazoa > Chordata > Mammalia > Rodentia > Cricetidae > Peromyscus > Peromyscus nudipes. Next base: position 40,197 of record CABHPH010160851.1, read on the forward strand.
TACCAGGAATAACTTCTTTCTTGTTGAGTGGGCCTTATGTCCAATTAGACACCTGTTGATTGCCACCAACACGTGAGCGCCACTTATTGCAGCTTTATGCATACTTTGCCATGCTGGTGATTGTTGTGGTTTGTCAGTGTTGCAACTTGGTGGGATTGTTGAATTATTTCCCTCCCTTGGCAGCTTGCATAGTAATTTTTGGAACAGTGGAAGCCAGAGCATAGGAAAAAGGCTTTCATATCAGATCCAGCTCAAATCATCTGAGTCCTGTGTCCTAAGTGTATAAAGTGTCTTCAACAAAAAGTGGCCCATGCTCAACCCCTGAGAGGCAACCATGGGCTGCATCAATAATCTATATTGTTTTCGCAGTCACTTGAACTATACTAACGAACCATTCAAAAGAAAGTTCTTTGTACCTGGCTCTGGGGTTTTTGAAAATCAATGATTTTTATTGGGAGCACTGTCAGCTCCAATAGTGTATATTTTGTGTGTGTGTGTGTGTGTGTGTGTGTGTGTGTGTGTGTGTGTGTGTATTATGTGTATAATTTTAGGAAAAGATAAAATATGTTTGTGATAATTTTTGGTAAAGGTAAAATATGATTGAGGCTTTATCAAATAACCTTGGCGATATTTATCCCTTGTCCCTCATCCCTTCTGTATTGATCAGCCTCCCTCCTTCCCAGTTGGAGCCTCTTCTGAATTACTGCATTTCCCACTTCATATCATCTGTACCCTGTTATCCTCCCCCACAACCTCCCATTCTGGTTCGTTTATATTTTTCTGGTTTCTGTAGTTGCTCCATGTTCTATACTCACATCTGAGGGTTTAGAACTAGGAACTGAAGATGAATTCATGCAGTGTTTATCTTTCTGGGTACAGGTTACCTCATTCAATAGAATCATTTCTAGGTCAATCCATTAACCTGAAAATTTAATGATTTCACCTTTAAAAAAAATACCTGAATAGTATTCCATGTGTATATATACCATATTTTAATTATTCGTTTGTTTGTTGAAGGACATTTAGATTGTTTCCATGTCCTAGCTATTGTGAATACAATGGCAGTCAACATTGCTGAGCAAGTATCTGAGTCCTTTGGGTATATGCCAAGAAGTGATATAGCTGGGTCACATGGTAGATTTATTGTTAGCGTTTTGAAGATTCCCCATACTGATTTTCAGAGTTGCTATACCAATTTGCAATCCCACCAACATTGGGAACCTTGCCAGCATTTTCTTTTTCAGTTGTTTTGTTGATCTTAGCCATTCTGAATGGGGTGAGATGAAAAAAAAATCTCAAAATTGTTTAAATTTGCATTCCTCTAATTGCTAAGGGCGATGAACACTTTCTGAACTAGATATTTTGTAGCCATTTTTTTCCGAGACAGGGTTTCTCTGTGTAGCTTTGCACCTTTCCTGGAACTCACTTGGTAGCCCAGGCTGGCCTCGAACTCACAGAGATCCGCCTGGCTCTGCCTCCCGAGTGCTGGGATTAAAGGCGTGCGCCACCACCGCCCGGCTATTTTGTAGCCATTTTTATTTCTTCTTTTGAGAACTTTGTTTGGATCTCTAGCCCATTTTAAAAGAAAAATCATGTCATTTATTTCCTTGACGCTGTTTTTTGAGTCCTTTGTATATTATGGATATTAGTCCTTTCTTAGATGCAGAGCTGGTATCTGGTATTAAGACTCTCTCCCATTCTGCAGGCTTCTTTGTCATCTGTCTGTTTCCTTAGCTGTGCAGAAGCTTTTCAGTTTTATGAGGTTCCAGTTGTCAGGTTTTGGTTTTAATTCCTTGGCTAATGGAGTCCCGTTCAGAAAGTCCTTTCCTACACCTATACTTTGTAGAATGCTGCCTATGTTTCCTTGTAACAATTTGCATTCTTCTTTAGATGGATGTCCATTCTTCCAGTCCAGTTCTTGAAGATGTCTTTTTCCAGTATATGTCTTGTGCATCTTTGTCAATTAAAAGGTGGCTGTGGTTATGAGTACTAATGTTTGGGTCTTCCATTTTATTATTGGTTTATATGTCTGTTTCTGTGCCACTATCTTTTTTTTTTAATTATAGCTTTATAATTTATCTTAAAATCAAGTCTGGAATAGCAATCTCTCCAGCATTCTTCTTTTGCTCAGAATTGCTCTGGCTACCTGAGGTCTCTTCTGGTTCCATATAAATTTTAGAATTTTTTCATTTATGTGAAGAATATTGTGGATATTTTGATTGGAATTGCATTGGATCTGTAAATTGTTTTTGATACGATGGTCTTTGTCACAATATTAATTCTACCAATCCATGAACACAGTGTATTCTTCCATTTTCTAGTGTCTTTATCAGCCTCTTTCTTCAGAGATTTGAAGTGTTTGTTGTAGAGGACTTTTACCTCCATGATTAGGCTTATTCCAAGATATTTGATTGTCTTTGATGCTATTATAAATGGAAGTGCTCACATAATCTCTTTCTAAGTGTGTTGTTGATGTATAGAATAGCTGTAGGTTTTTGTGAATTGATTTGTACCTTGCCAATTTGCTACAATTGTTAATTATTTCTATAAGTTTTCTGGTGAGATTTTTTAAAATTTCTTATGTATGATATCATATCATCTGCAATTAGGGACAATTTGACTTTTTTTCTTATTTCCTCAGTATGTGAAGAGTATCTTCCAGTATCACGAGTGTTAGTCACTAAGGTTGAGGCTTCTAGTTAGGCACTAGCTTGACTTCTCCATGTTTGATGAAATAAGTAAATTGTATCTTCAGCAATAGGACCTTATCATCAGGTTGTGGAAAGTAATAAAAAGCCTTGGCAATAGCTTGTGCTGTTTTGTTTGCTGGGGGGGGGGGGGGGGGTGTTCCATGGGGCCCATTTTGGTGAACAACTCAGTAAGATGTAACCCATTCCTGGAACTGGTGGTTTTAATTGGTGGCATAAAATGTCTTGTTGAGGCATCTCTCCCCCCATTAGATGGTGTCTCCATTTAGATTTCTTTCATATATGTATATATTTTAGGACACTTCTATGTTAGTAGGTGTCCATATGGTTTTTCAAATGTCCTTTAGTATTAATTGTCCCTCATCATATTTCCTCCTTTACCCTTCTCTCCCACAACCTCAGCATAAAAGGATGGAAAAAGGTTCCAGGCAAATGGAATTAAGAGAACAAGCAAATATAGCTATTTGAGTATCTGACAAAATAGACTTCAAACCAAAGCTGATTGGAAGAGATAAAAGAGGACTCTATATTCATTAAAGAAAACAAACAAACAAACAACAGGATACTATAATCCTAAATATCTATACACCCAAGCTGGAAGCCTCTGATTTCATAAAGGGAACACTATTAGATTTAAAACCATAATCGCTTCTCTGCCTTTTGGCTAAGATCAAGTGTAGATTTAAAACCATAGACAGTGTGTGATTTCAATACCCCATTAGGAAAACTAAACACAAATCTCTGGAGTTAAACGACAGCATAAACCATATGGACCTAAGAGCTATCTGCAGAATATCACACTCAAACACAAAAGAATGTACATTCTTCTAAGAAGTCCATGAAACGGTCTTCAAAAAAGGCCTCAATTTGGTCACAAAACAAGGCTTTAAAATACAAATAACTTGAAATTACATCCTACATTCTGTCCACTGTGGATTAAAGCTAGATATCAACAATAACTACAAAAAATGACAGAAAGCTTATAAACTTATAGAAGCTAAACAGCATACCACTGAATCAAAATTGGGTTAAGGAAGGAATCAAGAAAGAAATTTTAAAATGCCCACAATTGAATGAAAATTTTGTACATATTATCCAATTACTCATAAAATTTTATCTTCTTATAGCCCTATCACACATTTTTATGAATGTCTATTTTCTTACACTCCAGAGAGCTATGGGTGTTTTTGAAAATGCTTTTTTTTAATGGTCCAGTGATACGACTCAGGGAGTAAAGAGACTTGTTGCTAAGCCCGATAACCTGCATTCAATCCCTAGGACTCTCATGGTGGAAAGTGAGAACCTATTCTTGTGTGTCCCCTGACCTCCACATACAAGTTGTTTCAGGGACACACACCCTCTCTACACACAATAAAAATGTAGTAAAAATTTAAATGCTTTTTTCACACTAGTGTAGTGGAGACATAGTTCTAATTGATTGCTGTTGAGGTAAGTATTTTTATGTGTTTGTTAATAGTTGTTGAAATGCTTGATTTATTATTTCTTTCTTGGTTTCCTTAGGTTGTAGAATGCCGGATTTTAACTAGACCTGACTAGTCACCTGCCCCAGCGTCCTGCAGTTCTTCTCTCTCTCTCTCTCTCTTTTAAAATAAGAACAGTACTGTTCATTTTCCAGATGCAATTTTATATAGCTAAGTCTCTAAAAATACAAATACAATGACTCTTTTGTTTGTGTGGGAGGGAAGGTTCACACGTGCTGTAATTTACTTCCCGTCTCCCCACCAGAAAAACTGTGGAATAATTTTCAAAACCATCCATTTGCCACTAGTATTGCCTTATGCTCTTTTTAAAAAAACTTTTTATTGATTCTTTGTGGATTTCACATCATGTATCCTGTGAAATTATTCTCCTCACTTCTGCCCTCTACCCTTGCAACTTCCCCACAAAACACAATTTAAAAGTAAAGCCAAATCCACCAACCAACCAACCAACCAACCAACCAACCAACCAACCAAAACAAAACAACAGTGTGGAAGCTGTAGTGTGGCCCAGTGAGTCACACAGTGTACCCTTTAGTCCATACATCTTAACTTGTAAGTGTTCATTGCAATGAGTCATTGGTCTGGTTAAGGCCTCTGGCTCCTGCTACACTATTGATACTGGGCCTTCACTGGGACTCCTCTTGGATATCTTGTTGTTGTTCTGTGTCATGGAGATCCTACAGCTTTGGATTTGCAGGTCCAGCCCCTTCACCTGCTCCAGCAAATCATAGATGGGGTGGATGTTGCGGCAGGCCAATTCATCACCCTGGTTCTGGGCCTGGGTAGTTGCAGGGTTGATCAGCCCGCCATGTTTCCCTCATTGTCAACCCTCACTGACTGCAGCATTCAGGAAAGCGAGCTCTGCACCTCCCCAGGGCACCACAGTAGAACCTTCCCTGCTGGCAAGGGTGCGGGTGAGCTGGCCCTGAAGAGCACAGAGTGGGAGAGCTAGCCCCACGGCCTGTCACATGATGTGGGCAAGGGAGAGATACCCCCTTCGCCCCTCACCCCTCGCCTCTCACCACCTACTGCAGGCAGGAAAAGCTGGTCCCTGGGTCATGAGAGTGGGCCCTGCCCTTCATCTGGACAGCACAGTAGAGCTGACCCCATTGACCAGGGCACAGGTGATCCCATGCGGCAAACAGGAGTGGGAGATCTGACCCCACCCTTCATCTGCCATATGGTGGAGTGGGAGAGGAAGAGATGACGTCCCCTGCTCCCCAGCCCCTTGCTACCTGTGGCAGGTGAGAGAGCTGGCCCTGAGGTCATAAGAGTAGGAGAGCAGGCCCTACACTTTGCCTGGGCAGCACAACAGAGCTGACTCTGTTGGTGGGTATAGGTGAGCTGGCTTGGATGGGTCAGAAGAGCAGCAGGACTAGTCGTGTGTCATGTCCCATGCCCCCCCCCATGTGTGAGGAAAAAAATGCCCTCCCTCCCCTTGCTCCTTGCCACCTTCAGCAGGTTAGAGAGCTGGCCCTGGGGCCACGAGAGTGGGTGAACTGCCTCTGCCCCTCACCAGTTGTAGCACATGGGAGGGAGGGCACAGCACCTTGCCTGGGCAGCACACTAGAGCTAACCCTGTTGGTGGACGGCATGGGTGAGAGTGCATATGCCTTATGCTTCTTGTTGAATCCCTGTAGAGGTAATTTGGTGATTTGGATCCACAGTCTGTGTATGGTCTGCAAAGGAATAAAGTTGCTAAGAAGCACTGTATTTGAGAACATAGGCAAGGAGTATGGTCTATATGTACATTGTTCATGTATATGTGTGTATGGGTGCCATGCTGGGGATATTTCTGCAAAACAGGATTCTATATCACCACATTCATCACTGGACTTTAAATATCCTTCATGCAAAGTGAATCAATAAGAAGTGTAATGACTCATATTATGAAAGGACCATAGAGTTTCTTTAAATGGCATCTTCCTAGGAACTTGTTTGCAGATCATTAACTGTTTAATTGAGGGAGAATGTGAAATAATTTGTGTTTCAGTTTACTGGCCTTTAAATGACAATCATTATATAAACAAAACAGATCAGAAATTATGCTGATATGTGTCTGATATTGAAAATTTACATTTGGTATACTAGAGAGCTAAAAGTATGAAAGCGGGCAGTCCCTAGGTATTCGTAAACTTAAAAGTGTATCATCAGCATACACACACTTGCTGTGATACCTGAACAGTGCACTTCAGTGTACATATAGTCTCCTGGTTTGTTGATCTTCTTAACAGTGTATATTCTAATTTCAAAGTCTAGGGGTGGCACTAGAATACCTTCATTTCTCAGGTGGTGCCAATGGTGTTGGTTTCTGAACCACATCTGAGTAGGAGAGTCTAGAGCCTCTTTCCAAAGGTTCATGAGAGAAAAAAACTTTCCTCTCTTCTCTTGGGACAAATTAGCATTGTTTCCTTGGGCAGAAAGCAGCAGCCAACATTTAGAATCACTCTAATTAATTGAATGCTTTTGGCCTAATAGATAGATAACCAGATAACCTAAAAGCTTACATCCCAGGAAGTTATTATGCTTACTCTAAAGTGCTTGTGATTTCCAAACCTCATTTTCTTGTTATTGCTTCATCTTATTGTGTTAAATGTATTTGCTCACAGAGCTAAAGAGCCTCAGCATGCAAATGTTGAGCCAATTTGTTTCTAGCACTTATCAATCTTGCCATTATTGACATTTGTGATCTGGATGATTCTCTGTTGTGGAGGCTGCGCTTTGCAATGTAGCATGCTTATTCATGTCCCTAACTTCACAGATGCCTGCAGAACTGTCACCTCCACCAGCACGGCATGCACTACATGGAACCCAATCCATTGTCAAACCCTAGTTCCAAAGGAGTCAGGAATACCAAATCACCATTGGCAAGGACAGAGGGCAGACGTTAGGAGTCTCAGTTGGATTTTGTAAGAACAAGTCCATGAATCCATCCCTGTTCCCCAAATCTGACTTACCAGTGTTACCAGCTGTGACTGAAAACTGTCTTTGGCTAAACCCATTAATAAATCCATGGACAATTCCCCTGAAAGGCCTTAAAAAAACAATTTTCTTCTATAGTGCTTTTTGTTTTGTTTGACACTTTTAGTGGTTTTTGTTTTGTTATTTTAGTTTTGATTTGATTTGATTTGATTTTTTGAGAGAGAGGAAGGACATGAAGTTGTCTGGGTAGGGAGGTGGAGGAGGACCAAGTCCTGGGTCCAACATGTGTTGTGTTGGGTCTCACCTTCAAGTTTTGGGAGACAACCAAGGGAGAAGTAATAAAAGGTGTAACCGTTGTTATTATTTTTGCAAGTTGATCATTGATTTTCATTTTTTTGTTGTTTGAGAATTTTATACATGCCTACAATGAATTGTAACCATTTCCAACCCTCATTCCTTTCTCCAACCCCCCTTCAGTAGGTCCCCCTCCCAACTTCATATGTCATTATTTTGTTGCCCTCTTCTCCTCCTCCTCCTCCTCCTCCTCCTCCTCCTCCTCCTCCTCCTCTGCCTTTTGATAAGCCACTAAGTCCAATTGGTTCTGCCTGTATGTGCATGAGTGTAATGTCATCCATTGAAATACAGGGAACCTATCAGTGACCCACCTTCTAAGAGGAATGTTCTTCCTGTTCCAGTATCTGTCTACTGTCACTAGCCCCTTAGTAAGAGGTGAGAACCAGTGAACACATCTCTGCTTGGATTTTGGCCGGCTTGATCTTCAGCTGTGACTGACTATACTAGCTATATTAAGTCAAGAAGACAGCAATTCACAGTATCCCTCTGTCTGGCTCTTACATTATTGTCTTTTTTAACACTTCAACCTATTTTTATTGAAATCTGGCCCTAACACAGCAACTACATGGTTGAAATGGGGGTTATTGATGGGAAAATAGTGTTTGTGGCTGAGCAGTAAAAGTCAGATCCCTAACCCTTGGACTATGCAGTAGTTACAACTTAGAAACAAGTTAAGATCAGGAAGTCTGGGTCTTTCAAATGCTTTGACATCCTGTGCATGCTGGATGCTCAAAACTATGCAACAGGCGCCCTCTTCTGACAGCCTGAGCACTGAGGGAGAAGATGAGGATCCAAGTTGGAAGACTTTATTTTTTTCATGGAATATGCCTCGTCTTTCTGCCCTGGACTCTAACATCCCGTTTTCTGATCACAGACTCTATTGCTTCAACCCCACAGCTCACAGGAGTGCCTCCTGTCTAGCCTCCCTACTGTAGCGTGACTTCTCTAGAGATGCTCTCCTACTGCATTCTGTGTATGTGACTAGCCATGATGCACCTGCTGTTTCAATATTCAGACTTTCCTGATTTTTTCTTCCCCCCTCTAGAATTCATACATGAATACCATATTTATACCATTTCACTTCTTACTACTCTAACTTCCGTGTTCCCCTCACACTCTTGAAATTCATGACTTCTTATTTAATCATTTTTTTAAATTTGAGATTATAATGTAAGTACATGTATGTCTCCCTATCCTTTTCTCCCTCCAAACCCTCTCATACACCGCTCCTTGTTATCTTCAAATTCATGGCCTCTTTTTTCATTAATTATTATTGCACACACACACACACACACACACACACACACATTTCTGAATATAACCTGCTCAGTCTGTATACTGTTACTTGTATGTATGTTTCCAGGGTTGACTGTTTGGTATTGAATAACCAATTAGTATACTTTTTTCGCTAGAGGAGACTATTTTTCCTGCTCCCAGAAGTCCTCATGGTAGACTCTGAGCTACCTGTGGTTTTTTTTTTTTTTGTGTGTGTGTGTAACATTTCTTTGACTGAGTGATCTATTTTTTTCTATCTTGTCTTTGAGACTTGATAATTCTTTCTTCTATTTGATCCAATCTGTTGGTGGGTTTTCCTGTGCAGTTTTTCTTTGACATCCTGAAATTTTCATATTAAGTTTTATTTCAGTTTTGCTCTTCTTCTGAGATTTTTATCTCTTTAATAAATTTGTTTTTCATACATTGAATTGTCATTATTCCACTCAAGTGTGTGTGTGTGTGTGTGTGTGTGTGTGTGTGTGTATGTGTGTGTGTTTTCATGGTCTTTATTCAGGCATTTATTCACAGCCTTCTTTGAGTTTCTTGAAATATTTATAACTGGTATTTTTGAAGTTCTTGTGTTGGAAATCTGCTAAGTTGCTTTTCCTGGGAAATATTAGATGGGGGTGCTATTTTGTAGAGAAGGTGTCTTAGTTAGGGTTTCTATTGCTGTGAAGACACACCATGACCATGGCAACTCTTATAAAGGATACATTTAATTGGGGCTGGTTTACAGATGCTTGTCTAATTCTAAGCGCTACAATTAGAGACTTATATCATTCACCTAGTTAAAATCTTCCCACACTTACATTTTCTTCTTTTTGTATTAGTTCTTCTGATGACAAATTAAAACCGTCTGGTGATGTCTTCCTGGAGGTTTTTTTTTTTTTTAAATAGGCTATTATTTATTCTTTGACAATTTGATAGATGTAAACAATGCATTTTGATCATATGCATCTAAACTTCTCTCTCTCACTCTTCCAGGCACCCCCAACAGGTTTCCATCTCTCTTCCTCTTCATGTCCACCCCTATTTTATTTAAGTATTTATTTATTTTTTGGTAACCTACTGAACTCAAGGAATGCTATCTGTTGGGATGTTGGCCGATCTTGATGGCTTGACCTTGTGCTTGTTTTGTGCAGGTAGCTATGGCTGCAGTGAGTTTCTGAGTGCAATGGCCTGGCCATGTTCAGAAGACAGAATTTCACAGCACTCCTCCCCTTCCCCTACTATTTGTTTCTGCCTTCTCTTCCACCATGTTTCCCGAGCCTTGATGGGTATGAGTGTATGTGGTAAAGATATCCTATTTAGGGCTGTGCATAGAGTAATTATTAAATGCAATTATGAGTTTATTTTTAGTAATGTTGAGAATTGAACCTAGGACCTTGTACATACTAGGCAAGCTTTTTACCTCTGAACTATAGCCCTAGCCCTCTAAATTTTAATTTTTTTAATTTAACTATGTTACTTTTAAATCTTTGGAAAATAAAAAGTGTTTGGTTTTTGTGTGTACGATGCGCTCAAGTATACAAGTATGTGTGATGTAACTATAATTGTGTAAAATGTGTAATAAGCATGTACAAGAGTGTGAGTAGTATGAATATGTGTTTATGTGTGCATATGACACATGTAAGAGATATATCGATGTATGGTATATGTGTGACTATTTTTAAATATATAGCAAAACCATAGATATATGTGTGCTTGTGTGTTCTCTCGTGTATTACTATATATATGGATATGAGACTTGTGTCTGTGATAACCATTGTGATTGTGTCTGCATATGTATGTGGTATAGGTGTAGTTATATGACTGTGTATGTGGTATTTAGGGTACCTGCATCACTGTATATATGTGCATATATATGTCATACCCATAAGGTATGCATATGTGATATGTACATGTGCTTTGACCTTTGATAAAAAATCCATTCAAATGATAGAAGCCTCCTGTACAGCCACAGAATATATCCCCTCCCCACCCCACCCAATTTCACTTGGACATTGTTACGGCTCTGAGCCAGGATCATTATCTCTGGCATGGGAAGAGAATTCGTTCCAAATAAACAATGTCTGCAAGACCCACAAATTCCTGAGAAGAACCTCAGTTTGAGTTTCTATTCACTCTAAGAGATTTGAGGATGTAGTATTTGCTGAAAATGCTTTGGCTACAAAATGCTTTGGTTAAAAGACGGAGGAGGTCGCCGGGCGTTGGTGGCGCACGCCTTTAACCCCAGCACTCGGGAGGCAGAGGCAGGCGGATCTCTGTGAGTTCGAGGCCAGCCTGGGCTACCAAGTGAGCTCCGGGAAAGGCGCAAAGCTACACAGAGAAACCCTGTCTCGAAAAAACCAAAAAAAAAAAAAAAAAAAAAAAAAAGACGGAGGAGGTAATTTGAGTGTTAACTCTGCAAATATCATATGTCCTTTCTCTGGACCTATTTTTGAGAAAGTGCCTTAGGCTATACCATGGGTGCCTTCTTCTCTGGCCAAAGGGCAGCTTACCCTTTGTCCTTTGGCTTTTGAAATCATCACCCATTGTTCCAGGTATTGTTTTTTTTTTTTTTTTTTAAAATTTCACTATTTTTTTTATAATTTATTTTATTTTATTTTACAATATAATTCAACTTTACATATCAGTCATAGATCACCCCGTTACCCCTCCTGCCACCCCGCCCCCCTCTCCCCGGCCCACCCCCCATTTCCATCTCCTCCAGGGCAAAGACTCCCCCGAGGATTGAGATCAACCTGGTGGACTCAGCCCAGGCAGGTCTAGTCCCCTCCTCCCAGGCTGAGCCAAGGGTCTCTACTAAGCCCCAGGTTTCAAACAGCCAATTCATGCACTGAGA
>CABHPH010160852.1:0-45924 GCA_902168325.1 Peromyscus nudipes
AGAGCAATAATAAAAAGTCAACTTGGAACTAAATTGGTTAGAAGTATGAGACATTTGCAATGATGAATGAAATGGGAAGGTTTAAAATCAAATATCTAATGAGGAAGTTGGTAAATTGAGAAAGAAGAAATGATAGCATGAATTGCAGGCTCAGATTTCTGCGCAATGCCAATCACTGAGAGTTATTAACCTATTTCCATACAAGTTTTGAGCACTGTATGAAACAATGCTTAGTTTTATGGAAAACTGTGGACAGTTAGAGGCAATATCCTAATAAGCACTAGCTTGTGCTAAACTTTTAGTTAACAGTGCAGAGAAAGAGTGAACTGAGCAAAAAATATGTCAGTCTAAGGATGAAAATATAAAGACATAGTCAAAGCATATTTCCTAATCAACAGATGTACCAACCAAATTTCACTTGAACTAGAAGAGGTGGATTTATTTTCTTTATAGCCAAAATTCAGTGATACAAAGCAAGCTACAATTACATTTTGAAGCAGACTGAAAGACAGACAAACTGTGGTGAAATGTTTGAAGATATCAAGAATATAATAGAAACTTGTTATTAATGTAGGAGATTGAGACACTGTAGGAAAAGGGCAGGAACTAAGAAAGGCCCAAATCAAAAAGGAGTGATTTGGGGACTATGCATTGAGAATGTATTTTTTAAATATTTAGTGCATCCATTCTAGTGATACATTATATTCTAATATGACTTATTTATATTTATATTTATATTTATATTTATATTTATATTTATATTTATATCTCATTTACATTTAAAATATTTTAAACTCATAGGAGTATGGGTTAAGGAATATATAGTTGAAGAGATGCATGGAGATTCTGCACCTGAATGGTAGTTCTCCCAAGGACTTGTAAAAGAGAACATTTGAACACAGATCTCAGTGAGGAAAAATATAAATATTTGGAGGAGGAAAATTTCAAATGTACAATTCTAGATTCAAAAGTCCCTAAGATGGTAACATTGAGAGGGAAGGACAGATGAAAGAAACATTCATGAGTAAATATTCCCAGAAAAGAAAACTCAACTTGCTTAAGTATGAATTAATATAATTGAGCTTAACACTCCATGGCTTAGATATATATGCTAGTGTAAGACCAGAACAAAAGCTGAGATTAATTAACTTGGCTATATCCTATGATATTTGTGTCTTTCTACTTACTTGACTATGAAGCTACAAAAATATATTGTGTATAACTAACATATATTATACATAGGATCAAGCATAATTTAGTAATTGTTCAGCTAGTGTAGTTTCAAGTCTTTGATTATTCTAATAGTGCATCTGCCAGGGAGAATACCAGGTTATCATTTCTACTTTCTTATTTTCCAAATCTAGTAAAGTTGGAATCTTCATAAACATGATGTAGCTCTAAAAGACCCCCCAATGATTGCTCAAACATGAGAGGTGTTCTTTGTTGTTGTGAGGAAGTTCAGTTTCTATACATGACACAAATTAAAATATACAATAATCACTGTCCCTCGTGCTTTCCTAATATGAACAATATTTTTGTAGATTCTTAATACTGCGTCATCAGTATTATTGTTTTGACTTGAAATGTAAATTCTCAAGCAGATTGAAATGCTATCATTTAAGACCAGTGTAATATTCCTCCTATTTTATTAATACTCAGTACTGTAATCTATCCATTTCACATGAAAATGCATGGCATGTGAGGCTGGCACGGACAGCTTGGTATATCTCTTGGTATTTCAGGTCACCTTTGTGTAACAAACAATATCATTTCCTTGTTAGACTTCAACATTCCAGTACTCAGTATTATCATAACTGAGAATGCATTCACCATCTTTTAAAATATGAACTGTATGTTCTTATATTTACTTAAATTAAGCACTCAGCTTAGTTTACATTATCTTTTTAAAGTACTGATATTGTACCACTTTCATTCTTCATAAAAGGAGAACTGAGGCAGCATTCAGAATTTTTATAAAGGTAGTTCATAGTACATGACATTGCTAATAACTTGCTACTTTTATTCTCCAATTTGAATGTTAAGATTTAAACAATGAGTTATGGCTGCTACATTATGCTTTCTTTCAGAGACAAGATCCTGTTTCCTGGAATGAAACTTTTGCCGAAATGTCAAAGAACGTTCTAGAAATCAGATACACTTTGCTGCCCTATTTCTACACACAGATGCATGAAGCCCATGTTCACGGTGGCACAGTCATCAGACCCCTAATGCATGAGTAAGTACAAGCTGTATTTTTTCATATACTTTCATTTACTTTAATCTATTATCTATTTTAATACAATATATTGTAGTTGCTTTACTATATATTTTGAGCTAATAAAGGGTTTACAAAAAATAAGTCTAATAAACCTACTAATGGAGTCAGTTAGCATCTAAATGCCATAATTATTAAAACGTAATGCTTATTTTATAATACCTCTTTAACTTATTATGAGGCACTTTGCTTATCAACTCTCCAACTGTTTTAACTGAGTAATTAAATGTAGTGGCCTGCCAAATTTTACTAATAATCAAGTAATAAAAATCGTAACTGTATAGTATAAATTAAGATTGAGTACTCAAAATAAATTTATCAAAATAGTAATTTTCCCTTGCATGCCTTCACTTTTTGTTAAAGATTAAAATATGTAGCAAATAACACACTGTAGTGTGCTCAGCCCTAAATAGGACATCCATGCAGTTCCTCCTTTCTCAAGGCTCTGCAATCACTGCAGGAGAGGTGGAATGCCTGTAAGAGGCAGGGGCTGTGGATGACTTCAATCAACAGTGTTTTCTACACAGCAGAGCAGCTGCACATATGAACTCACAGTGTTGTGACAGTGTGCACAAGACCCGTGCAAGCTTAAGCCACACAAAGTCCATGCATGGAAGGGGAAGGTAGACAGGAAATCCTACTCCTGGTTGAGGAACTATTAGTAATAGATGACTGGTAGGAGAGGAGAATTAGTTTGATGTGTATAGCTCCTGGTAGGATGAACACACTCCAGTGGATGGCCATAGAATGAAGAGTGTATAGGTAGCACTATTTGGACCCATTAGCTTTTTATAATAAAAAAGAGGTCAGAGGGTAAGGTTCGGAAAACAAAAGGATGTGGAAGTGAAAGGACCTGGCAGTTGTGAAGGTGATTAAAACACAAAATAAACTCTCAGGGAAATTATAAAATGTTTTAAAAGAGGTAAGGGTGTAGTAAAAAATGCATGCCACCATTTGAAGTACATCAAGGTTGTGCTCTTACCTCAGCTGCAGCCACTCCTCTGCTTCATTATCTTAACGGCACTCTTACGTTTCAGATTAATCCCCTTTGCATTTCTAAATTTTGAAAGTCTGGTTATAGATTCTGAACAATTTTTTTTATTTTTTTATTTTTTTTTTGTCTCACTGAAAGTGCTTCATGCTTCAGCCTTTGTCTCATGAGGAGTTCAGTGACGGCTAAACCTCAACTGCTTCTTTATCACTCCTCTTGGTTGCTAATGAAACAAAACAAAAGCAAAACTAAAACTAATTATAAAAGCGATTAATTGTTTAATTTCAATAGCTTAAGCGTCACATTTGTTTGTGACGCTTTCCAAATTTGTAACTTTTTTTCCTATGATCATTTATTTTTCAATGTTAGAAATCAACTTACATATGTGAAAATCTTTAATGACATGATGACATGTTAGACAATATGAAGAGCTCAAGATAGGCAACCTCCCCTACCACACACACAACGTGACATTTTTTATTTCGTTTTTTGAACTAAGCATTCCCTATGCAGCAGTGTAACACCTAGCTTCTAAGGTCTTATCTTAGTTCGATACCTATTAAAGTGGTATCTCTACATCAGTGGGCCTCACTTACTTTTTACTATTTTTAAGATTATTTGAATTTTGGAAACAGAATTTTACGTTGTGTATTTAGAACTCATTACGCAACTCAGACTGATCTTCATCTCATGGCAATTCTCCTGCCTCAGTTTTTATGTGTGGAATTACAGATGTAAACCTACACACCTTGTCTTTAAAAAAATCCCATTTTAGAATTTTAAAAAGAAATAATAAACATCCATATAGTGAAAGTTTTACAAACTTCTTGCCGGTTGTTTGTAATTCCTGTTTCCAACTTTGCTGATCCTCCACTAGACAAAGTTGATATTTAAATACCTGTACTTACTCTCCTGTGTAAACTCTACTTCATAGTGACTTGTCATTATTTTGTTCAAATATTCCTTAACAGTCCTTTCACTAGAACATTTAGACATAATTTGGTTTTACTCATAAATTATATACTTCTCCACACTGTGTTTCAAACAACAGACTAGCTTTTTGTTTTAACTCTATTTGAGCATGGTTTTTAATTAAATCCACAATGGTTCCAGCAATCTGGGGCCTGAATAAGCATTTGTATGGTGTTCAGAAGAGAATAGGTTCTTTGGTTTAATTGAATACGTTGTGATTCTTCTGTGAAGGTTCTTTGACGACAGAGCAACCTGGCGAATCTACAAGCAGTTCCTGTGGGGTCCAGCTTTCATGGTGACCCCTGTCCTTTCCCCTGTAAGTGTGACCATGTGTTTGTTCACACAATGATTTGGTTTGATTTCAGGTGATTTCAGTGACTTTCTTTTTCCAATTCCAGTACATGAACAGTGTGATCGGCTATGTCCCTAATGCCCGATGGTTTGACTTCTATACGGTAAGTTTTGGAAAAATTCTTGGAAGTTAACTATCCTGAAATATGTTACATTTGGATGATTCATATGATAAGTTATGTATCTGTTTATTTTTTACTCAAAAATTCAAAATTAGTTATGTGCTGTTAATTATTGTTGAATCAAATTAACATACCATGGAATAATTCATTTATTCTGATCTAGTGTGTTAGGCGGGTCATTGTTTTGTTTTAGTAAATAAACACAAAATTGTATACTATATTACAAACATATGTTGCTTCCTTTATAGGAAAAAAAGTGGTCATTAAAGATAATAGAGTTTTTCGCCGGGCGTTGGTGGCGCATGCCTTTAATCCCAGCACTCGGGAGGCAGAGGCAGGCGGATCTCTGTGAGTTCGAGGCCAACCTGGGCTACCAAGTGAGCTCCAGGAAAGTCGCAAAGCTACACAGAGAAACCCTGTCTTGAAAAACCAAAAAAAAATAAATAAATAAATAAAATAATAGAGTTTTTCGTTTTTTGTGACCTTGCAAAATCCACACATTTGTGCCTAGGAGATCTTGAAAACAAATAACAACTGTGAGGATGAAAATGTAACCAGGACCTAAGGATACACTTTAAAAAAGATTTCTTTTTTAGAGTCATATTTGTTTTGTTAGTTTTTAAGTAGAAAATTGTAACATTTGATTTCATAACTGTGCTTTTTTACATTCTTGCATTACTCATTATTTCATTTCTCATTCCTCCCCTCCTTCTTGTTACCAGGGGGAAGATATAAAGGTCAGAGGCCAACTAGAAACATTTCCAGCTCCTTTTGATACAATAAATCTACATGTCCGAGGAGGTTATATTCTACCATGCCAAGAACCCGCACAGAACACACAACTCAGGTAAGTGAACTGTTTGTAGGACTTTATTTCATTTTGTAATACATCCTTTTCCTAAAAGTCAGTGGTTAGAAAGAATCTGAACTTTTCCCTGTGAGCCTTCTGTAATAGCAAAGGTGCTCAATTAGAAACAGAAGGCATGGCAGAAAAAAAAGAGGCTTTTGATGAACTTCGGTTTTCCCTGCTCCCTCATTCCACAAGAATGACCTTTTGTCATTTGGGTAGATCCTGAAATTGAAGCTTTGAGTCAGCTGAGCATCCACTAATCATATGTTTTTATGAGATGCAAACAAAACCTATCCATCCTGAGCTTGGAAAAAGACATTCACTCTCTTTAGTATAATGGACAGTGAATATAATAATGAACAGTAATTTATAGCATTTTAAGATATGCTCCTATCTTCCAACATCACCTACTCAAAAGTTTCTTTAAAATAAAATTCAATTTCTAGTCGCTCTCCACATGCAATATGCATAAATCTTGAAGACTCATGGAAAATTATCTCCGAGTGGCACATCCTCTTTAACAGTAAGGCTTCCCTAACTAAGTATGAGCTAAAACTTCATGAGCTCGGTGTACAATCTGCAGAGGCATTTGTAAATGAATACTTTGTCTTTCGAGTGGCTAACTAAGCAAGGTCTTCATCTCTTTATTTTTAACTATGACATGGAAATAACTACAGCTCTTAAAAATATTATTTTGGGATTTTTAATTTTTTTCTATATTTGAGACAGGATATCATACATTAAAAACAAGCTTTGAACTTGCTATGTAGGAAAGGATGACCTTAGTCTTCTGACCCTGCTGTCTTGTCTCTCCTTCCTGAGGGCTGTGATTTCAGGTGTGTTCCACTCCGCCTAGCTTCTGTAGGGCAAAAGCTCACACCCAGTCCTTTACGCATGCTGGGCTGGCGGTCTTAACTATACTACATTCCTGGACCTGAAAACAATACTTTCATAAAACTTTCTAGAATACAACTGTGAATTGTAGTAAACGAAGAGAAGGATTTAGAGATCGCAACATATTTGTCAATTTTATAGCCTCTTTATCATAAACAGCTTCACTATATTTGCTGAATGTGCAAGAGCACATCACTATCACCCAGTATCAGTAGTTTGTAACAGAGCTCATGCCTGCTCTTTTACAATCTGTGGTTGTAAACAAGTGAATAATATCACAGAGAGCACAACAGTTCCATTGCTCCAAGCAGCCTTTAGTTTCCATCCACTCAACCCCACTGAACCCTTTGCAACCACTGAGCCTTTAGCATTCATCGTTTGCAGCTCATAGAATGACATATTTTGAGAACTACATGGCTTGTAGCCTTTTCAACCGAATTTCATTCATTTAGTTGCACATTCACACAGTCCCTCCATCTCATAACATCTTATTTCATTTATTTATATCACTGAATAATATTTTTTCTGAAGTTTACAGACTTGAAGTTCCATTTTATTTGGAAGATTTTATTGGGAAATTTCCTTTGATTTCCATTTTATTTCACTGCCTCTACCTCTTCCTTTCTGTCCTGTGGTATATTTTCTGACTTGTACTCTATGAAAATACAGATATCCATTAACACTATAGTTAACAATAGTTCCTTCGAACTACTAAGTTCCCTGATGTCTGGAAGAGCAGGACCTACCTACCTTTCATCTTCATAAAACCTTAACCTGTATGAAGACTAATGGAGACAAAGCTGCTTTGAATTTCTATTGTTATTCATTAGTTAATAAAACATCGGGTCCTTTCTTTCTTAATTCCTGAGGGCTCCTAATGATATGTCCAACCTCCAAGGAATGTGAATACATTCAGTGCCATATGGTTGATGTAGGAGTGACTCTTTGGCTTGCTTATGCTTTCCTATGGCTACTTTCCTGGAAAGCTACAAGATGAAACCCAGCGGCCTTCAACAGACTCCACTTAACTACTTGATCCATCTCTCCATATATACATAAGAATATGTAATTTTAGAATGAAGAACTCTCAGTTTCACCGAGAGAGGTCTTTCTTCTACTTCTTTCTGTTTATAGGGTGAGGGTCACATCTTATGTTGGGTATTGGCATTACATTTACACAGAATTAGAAAGTAAGCTATATGACACTTTAATATACTTTTCATGAGTATTTGTAAATTGTGGGTTTGACCAGATTTTATTTTTGTTTTCAAGACAGAATTTTGCTATGTAGCAGTTGTAAACATTAGATTTGTGATGTTCTGTCTCAGACTTTCAAATTTTGGAAATATGGGATTAAAGTTATATGACACTATGCATATCACTAAATCAGATTTTTATATTTATAAGATATAGTTTCCTTTATCTAAGTAAATATTAATATTCACACAAACATTTGTCCTCTGCTGTGTTTATATAAAAACTGAATATGAAGGTATTGAATAATTGAGCTTTCAAACTCTGTATATGCTAGGAATCTTAAGGACAGTATGCTTCAGTAGCTGTGATTACCAATGCAAGACAGAAAAACGTAGTTTGTTAAAGAAATATCTTTCTTAACCATTTGATGCCTTCAAACCAAGTTACTTCTTACACATTGCTAGAGTGAGCTGTCTTTAATTCATAAATGAGTCTATGTAGGCATGAGCTGAGAGACATTGTCCATTAAAAAGACGGGACATTGAACTATCTAGTTATTCTTTTCATTTTTAATTATACTTGAATTCTTTATATGTAGAAATGTAAATAAATATTAAGCTTAAGATATTGAAAATTCTGTTAATAGGACTGAGGCTACAGCTCAGTAGCAGACTACTGGACATACGTCTCTGATCCTGCTACTATGAGACAGGGAAAAAGGAAAAGAGAGAGGGAGGGAGGGAGAAATTGATTAAAATAGTGACACATAAAAGTAAAGATAACCATAAACTCAATGATTTTAATTACTATGAATGAGTCCTCCTCTGATTAGTGGCAGTAGGCGGACTCTTAGAACCCAATGACAGATGTGACATTTCACTTTGAATATAATGAATTTCTTTCCTATATCTCTTTTTTCTAATTTATACAGGGAAACTTCTTAGTTTTCTCCGTTTAGATGTTTATTTCCTTAACTTCCATTCTATTCGTATTCTTTTTATGACTATCATATCATAAAATATCCTACTATTGACACATGGATAGACTACAAGAGACATATTTCTTTCTTATAGTCGAAAGAATTTCATGAGGCTCATCGTTGCAGCAGACGACAATCAAACGGCACAAGGAACTCTATTTTGGGATGATGGAGACAGTATAGGTGAGTGTTCTGTTTACCAGATGAATGGAGCTGACAACATGCACATTCCCTACATTGTGTTAACTTTGCACTTAAAAGCTGAGCACCAATCTAGAGATATCAGTTGATGTTAAAAGAGTATAATAATTGTTTGAAACAGTACACACCAATTTTTTTTAAAAAAACTTAAAGACTCTTCTCTTACTTTAAAAGTACATAATTCATATATTAAAAGATAAGCTTAGAGAATTGCATAGGCAGAGCTTACTTGTAGCAGAAGCTGGCCCAGTGCTGTTTACATTGACGTAGGTCAATGAGCCAAACACACTGTGCTCCATGTACATAAGAGATGCACAAAACATATCTCTAAAACCAGTAGATATGCTGGGCGGCGGTTTAATGCCAGCACTCAGGAGGCAGAGTCAGGTGGATGTCTGTGAGTTCGAGGCCAGCCTGGTCTACAGGGCAAGATCCAGGACAGGCACCAAAACTACACAGAGAAACCCTGTCTCAACAAACAAACAAACAAACAAAATCAACGCATACTCTGCAAAGCAGGCTGAAATAAGTTTACTTTCCTTACTGTGTTACTATTGATTTTTGTTTTGTTTCTCTTTTTGCCTTTCTTTTTCAACATACTATGTTTTTGGTTGTGATTGTTTCTTTTTTTTTAACCATAACATATTCAACTATCTTAAACCTAAATTTATTTTCATTGTATTCATAAATGTGTCCCAACATCACAATAAATATCTAAACTTCTCACTATATATGTCTTGCTCTCCATTGGCATCAGGCACACCTAGCGGTTCTGTTAAGAGTACATATTCTTAAAGTTGCGAAGATAACTGAAGCTTTAACATACTTACCTTGAAAATAGGAAAATCTGATTTCTGTTCCAAGAACATATCGCCTCCCACATTTTTTCCAAATCAGAGTAGTATGCTCTTGACATCTTTCACTGAGGAATTGGAACCAGCCTGAGCTTTGGGATGAGACATAAACAGTGTAGTCTATGTGACAATTTCTGGGTTAGTGAGAGAACCTGTCTCAAATAATATAAGAGTTGGAATCATCCACCTTTCACACATAAATGAGCACAAAACACATGTATATATACCTACATGTATACATACACAAATACATAAAAAAAAACGTCTTCTGTGTGAATATATAGAAAAAATGCTTGTGGCAGAATATAAGTTTTAGAATCAGAAAAATTAGCAACAAATTAATTTTCAAAAAAGTAATGACATGAATAGACTATAATTTGCACATATTAAAATATGTGAGTAGGTGGGGAATTGAAAGACAGGTTTTCTACATTATGCCAGTCCATGTTTACATCATATATGTGGCTGTACTTTTCTTTTTCCATCTTCTAAATCCTCTATTCTTGTATAAGTAAAAGGAAAATCATATTTATATTTGTATTTTTTAAGTTTCTTCATAGGCTTAATTGTCTTATGACGGATTACTTCTTTCTACAATGAGAATAGCAACAATAATAATGATGATTATGATAATGACAACACATATCTCCTATAGCATTTCTGTTATTGTACATAAAATTTGTCAAACAGTCTTTTCTAAGTGTTGGCTATATTATTATTATGGCAAGATGGACTTTAGATAAAGTCATGGGTCCAAATAACATTTTTATGTGTTTGTGTGTTTGACTTTAGCTAGAAATGCCACAGTAGAATATGGCTCCATTTATAACCAGAAAAAAATAAGTATACTATTGTTCTTTGAAAAATAAAATCACTTCACCTTTTTCTCTCTCTACAGACACTTATGAAAGAGATCTATACACCTTGGTACAATTTGATCTAAAACAAGTATGTAATACCTTCTATAATCAATTGTACTAAACAATGTATGGAGTTTTATTCTCTGTTCATTATATAAAATGCATTATTTAATATATTTGAATCACTAATTTGCTATGCAATATGATTCATTTTGATTCAAAGCTATGTATTTTTCTGACTATTTACTTGAATTTTCAAATGGAGACTTTTTCTTTGCCTTTATAGAAAACTTTAACAAGCACTATACTGAAAGATGGGTATAAAAACAAAGATGAGATGATACTTGGAAACATCCATGTGTGGGGGAAAGGAACAGCCAGCGTCACTGAGGTTAATTTGATTTATGGTGGAGTGACAGAAAAACCTAAATTTACTGACGAGGCAAGCAAGGAGGTGAGTGACATACGAATGTGCTTTTACTCAAGCATGACTGTGAAACATCTCCATGACTCCTCATGGGCATCACCAGGACAAAAACAGAATTACAAATTAACTGTATTGTCAATCTTGTTATAGTCACAGATATATGTGTCACTATTCTCAATAACTTGACATACAAATCAATTTAATGACAGCTATTCTATAATTTTCCTCATATAAAATAAGCAATATTAAATTAGATTAATACACCAAATTGCTATCAAGAGGAACAATTCCTCAAATACTGTTTTCAGTAGAAAAGTTTACCTTTAAGCATTGCATGTATCTTAGATAAAAAGTCTCTGAAATTGTTTCAAAATTAATATAGCTCCTCTTAGCAAAATGAATATTGTCATCAGAGAGACAATAGAGACTCTGAGCCAGGCATCAGGAGTCTTGTGTCAACAGTACCACTGCCTACATTGGGTTTTCAGTTTCCACTATAATTTATATATTCCACTATAATTCTTTCCTCCAACTTTGGTAGATCTGTGCAATCTGTCAAGTTATTTCACATCTAAGTTGAGTGAATCCATGACTCATAAGTGTGGACTTAATATAATATATATTTAAGAGCTCAGTTAACTCAATTTCCTCTGAGTAAGGCCATGTCTTCATGACTATAACTGCAGGAAAAACATACTTTTTGAACTTAATTTTGTATGAAAGAGCTACCAATCAATCAGTCACTTCTAGTATGCTTAATTTACAGAGTAACAGGTTGCCCAACCTCAATTTTAAGAAAGACAGCTTTGGACAACCTTAGGTTCTAATGAATGGCCCAGGCTTTTGGTGTTAAAGGGTACCATGGCATTACCTCTTTCACTGGACTCTCTGAACACTCTCTATTAATATTGATGTCCCCTCTGCATGTTGGATTTCCACTTCAACTTAGAATTTAGTCTTTTTACTGCTTTGATGTCAAACTATCTTAAATTTCTTTAAATTATGTCAACATGGGGGGGAGGAGCAGTTTGGGATATTTGGTGCCCTTTCTTGGTAATAGTTGATAATTTAGTTCTTCAGATCTACCTTGTTTGTGAAGATTGTACTGGCTTATAAAATTCCTAGTAAAAATGATACAGATTTAATAATACTTTTGTCAGAGGTAGAAGGTCAAGAAATTGTTTCCCTGTAAAAGCAAACTGGTTCTCCAAGGTCCAGGTTTTATGGGCCGTTAATCACAGTTTGAAATAAATTGTGCTATAATGTGTATTTTTTAGTCAGATTGAAAAAAAAGATGACATGTTTTTATATTTTCTTGATATTTATTTAGCAATGGTAAATAAACCTCATAGTTTTGCTATAAAATTGAATTGCATAATGACAGCTGAACAGGGTCAAGTGAGGTATTCTGACATGTGCTACTGCAAATTCTTTTGGGACAATTATATCATTTAAAAGTATACTCTTTCAAAAGAAGTTTGCTTCATTGATTATACACTTTTGCACAAAAGTTTAAATGTTAAGAAAATTAATGATTTTTAAAAACATATCCATTTAAAATAGCAACTATAAACAGTTCTTCGTAAGTCTATGTCAATAAATCTCATGCATGAATATATACCTCAAAGTCACATGTGTTGGTTATCCAATACCAAATGGTCAGCCCTGAAAAAATACATACAAGTAACATTATTCACACTGAGCAAATTTTATTTAGGTATTTAGGAATATATATTTATGTAACAACAGCTAATGAAGGCAGAAGCCATGAATTTGAAAAAGGACAATATAGAAATCATCAACTTGACACACTCCAGAATCACCTGGGAGAGAGTCTCTATGAGATATTGTCTAGACTAGGTTGGCCTGTGGGCATGTCTATGGGAGTTTATCTTGATTGTGTTTATTGACATGAGAAGACCCAGCACACTATTCCATTCCTTGAGTCTGTGTCTTAGACTGTATTAAGGTAAAGAGAGCTGAGCACTAGCAAGAGGTCATGTATCCGTTATGTGATGTGACTTGTTCTTTTAAGTGTCCAATTTAAAAGGTCCACTTTGACATCCTGGGATGATGAATTACAAACTGGACTGTGAGCTAACACACACACACACACACACACACACACACACACACCTTTTGAGAAACACACACACACAAAGGATCATGTATGAATGCCGTCATCAAAATAAGGAGAAGCTATATCTGTTTATTTACAGATGACCTGGATATTGAAATGGTATGTATTTTTTTAAAAATGACAAGAAAAAAAATAATTATAATTAAAGAATTAATTGTAACTTTACTTCCTCTTTTTAGATACTAACAATTGACCTGCAACAATTGAATGTTTCTCTTTATGAACCAATACAAATCAGCTGGTCATGAAGATTACCGTCAGATTGAGTTCCTGAGGAGGAATTGATATCAAGTTCATAGTTCATCTTCATACACTTCTCTCTTCCTGAATTCTTATATTCTTTAAAACAGAATTGTCACAGTCTTTATCTGAATATTTCTGCATTGTGTACATCAAAGGAAGTGCTAACATGTTCTATTAATGTCACCTGCATGCCACTACTTTGAAGGTTTAACAGGATTTGAATAATTACAATTACCTTTTAAGCAACAACTAAACCTGTAAACGTGTATGCATGTAACTAGTATATGATTAATGGAAGTGATTTTTTTAATTAACAAATTTTTTGTAATATAAATTATACATAATATTGTATTCAGTTGCATTGACTTAACTTATTTAAGAAATCATAATATTTAATCCTTTTTGTACTATGTATATTTCATTACAAAACAGAAAATAAAGGTATATAAATACATTAAGATGTGGCTTCTTTTCCGATATTTTTTCAAGGAAGCTCTCTCATTCAGGTTGTGATACTAAAATGAGTTAATATAACATGATTTTTAATCAAGAATACCAAAATTTCCCAGTTCTTCAGTACTGGCAGATCTTTCAGTATAGAGTATCATCTTATACTGACAGAGAAGTCAAGAAAGGAATCACCTCATTGTTTCCCTTCTCTGGTGGGCATTAACAATTTTATGAAAACTTCATCCTCATGGCCTGACTACTTCCAAAAAGTCCATGCCCAAACGTCATCACATTGGTGTTTGAAGTGCACAAATGTCAGAACTCCTGTTTTTAATAAAAATCATTTTCTTTGTTTACTTTCACTTCACAGACAAGGGAAAAAATAGTGTTGTCTATTCTTAGGCATTCAGGCTGTAGGGCTGGCTCTCAGTCTTAAAATAGATCCCATGTTGTCTTTGAGTTTTCAGATTTTAATATAGCTGCAGTAATCAGCATCAAGACTGGAACTGAAAGGACAGACACTTAAGTCAGTGGAACAGAATACGAAAATATCACAGAAATCTGGAAATAGTAGAAAGGCAACTTGGATTTTTTTCTTTTATTGTAATTAGACTCTTTTCTCATATAATATACCCAAATTATAGTTTCCCTTTCCCACATAATTATAGTTACTCCTCCCAGTTCCTTCCCATAGCCCCTTCCCTCCAGATCCACTCCCTTTCTCTCTCTCCTTATAAAAGAACAGGCTTCTAAGAGATAACAACCAAACATA
The DNA here is from genome assembly GCA_902168325.1 of Peromyscus nudipes. Lineage (NCBI taxonomy): Eukaryota > Metazoa > Chordata > Mammalia > Rodentia > Cricetidae > Peromyscus > Peromyscus nudipes. The sequence continues at coordinate 14,579 of CABHPH010160852.1, forward strand.
ACAAAATAAAATACAATGATATGATCCAAAAACTATTATACTGAAGTTGTACATGGCAACCTAACAGGAGGAAGAGTCCCAATTGTGACCACAAGAGTCAGAGACCTACTCATTTTCAAAGTTAGGAGTCATATAAAAATAAACAGTAAGCTAATAGTGATAGTATATATGCACAGGACCTGGTGTAGACCCATGCAGGCCCTGTGCTTACTCCTTCAATCGCTGTGAGTTCATATGTCCCTTTCTTCCTTGATTCAGAGGGCTTTGTTCTCCTGGTATCCTCCATCCCCTCTTGCTCTTACAATCTTCCTCCTCTTATGCTGGATTCTTAGTGTCCTGAAGGGAGAGATTTGGTTGAGACCTGCAATTCACACTTTCTCTTTGCGTAATGTCTGGCTCTGGCTATGTCTCTCTGCATTTGTTTCCATCTGCTGCCAGAGGACACCTCTCTTGATGGTGATTGGATAAGACATTTATCTGCATTGATCTGTGAGCATAGTAGAATATAATTAGGAATCAATTTATTGATTTTTTTTTTTAGAACAGTAGTGTTTGGTTTTACCATAGGTCTCTGAGCTATCTAGTCTTTGGTTCTTGGTTACCCAAGCAGTACCATGTATGGATTCCTTCCTCTAGGATGGGCCTCATGCCAAATCATACAGTGGGTAGCTAATCCCACAAGTTTTGTGCCACCATTGCACCAAATTTTGCAGACAGGGCAGATTGTGAGTTGCTGGGGATGCTGTGAATGTGTTTCTCTGATTGATTGATTGATAAATAAAACGCTGATTGGCCAGTAGCCAAGCAGGAAGTATAGTGTAGATGGGATAAGGAGAGAGGAGAATCCTGGGGGGTGGAAGGCTGAGGCTAGGAGACGCTGCCAGCCACCATGAGGAGAAGCATGATGTAAGATATCGGTAAGCCATGAGCCACATGGCAAGGTATAGATTTATAGAAATGGGTTAATTTAAGATATAAGAACAGTTAGCAAGAAGCCTGCCATGGCCATACAGTTTATAAGTAATATAAGTCTCTGTGTGTTTAATTGGGTCTGAGCAGTTGCAGGAGCCGGGTGGACACAGGAATACTCCAACTACAGTGAGTCAAAGGTTTTGTGCCTGGGTTGGTGTCCACATTTCTCTTTTGGTAGCCTGCAGAGTACCTTCTCATACCAGAGACAAGAACATAGAAGTTTGTATACAGTTACCCTAAAATCTTGCATAAACAAATTTAGCTGCAATTAGAAAGTTATTGCCACTACATGATATTTGTAGATAAGTAAATTCTAAAAACTTGAAAGCAAGCTTATCTTTGAAAAAGACATGCCATGACTAGGATTAGAGATACATAATATTGCATATTACTCTCCTCAAAATTTTATTTCAATTTTTGATTATTATTTATTGTATTGCCTTAAAATTTGCAAATAAAATGTTTACATACACATTATATTTCAAACAAAATATAGTTTTGCATTATGTATGTGTGTGGTTATGTACATGCCTGCAGTGGCTGGAAGAGGGAATGACATTCTCCAGAGCTGGAGTTACAGGTACATGTGAGATGCCCAACACTGAGTGCTGAGCCATCCTACAGAACCTAAACTGTACATTTTAATTACATATTGTTATCATCTTTGCTCCAATCCCCAGACTGAGTACTCTCTGGGAGCATGAATTATTCATTTGTGTACCCCTAGTTCTCTGAAGAACACTAAACATTCTAAACAGTTTTGAGAGTGCATGCAATGGTCCTTTTAAATGCTGACACTTGAAGTTTGTAGGTTAGCTTTCATTTCAGCAAAGTGGGAAATTACTAAATTCAGAAAGCAAAGTTTCATTACAAAGATGAGGATTTAATTTGCATTGCTGCCTTCTATTTTGCTTTTGTGCCCTTATATGTAGTTGGAAGAGTTGGGGATGGTAAAACAAAAAGTATTCCAACAAAAAATCATTACTTTGTATAGTAATTCCTAAAGTACTCCATTTCTCGGTTTTCCTCTATTAAAGTGGTAAACATTGGGCTAGACAAATGACTTGTGTGTTAAAAGCTCACTGGTGTTTAAGAAGACCAAGATCGTAATCCTGGCACTCATTTGGAGCTCATACCATCTGTACATCCCATTCCAAAAAATCTTCTGCCCTCTTTTGGCTTTTGTGGGCACTTCATGCATCACGTGTATGAATATGCATACAGGCAAAACAACCACACCCATACATTTGTAAATTAAAAATAAAATAAAATTTAAATGATAAATATTGAAGAAGCAGAAATCTTTATTTTTTTTTCAATGTTGAAGTTCTCCATTATATATATATATATATATATATATATATATATATATGATAAAGTTTAGCTGACAGAATCCTGAACTATCAAAATATAGAAAAAAATTCATTTTACATATTGAAAATACAGTTTCATTCTATTTGGTTCAATACATCCTAATTAGTATAAATATTTAATATAAGACTTAAAATTGTATTTTATCTCCTCAAATACTGCCGACTTATAAAATAAACTTTTTCTTAAAATGACAAACTGTTATTTACTAAGAAAAATTGAAAATGAAAGCTTACACATGCCATGCTTAATTTATACTTAAGACTGAAATCCACAGAAACATTCCATCACAAAACAAGGGTTTTTTTTGCCTGTTTTTTTTTTTTTATTCTTTGAAAAATATCTTTTTAAATTTGGGCAAATACAAGACACAACAACCAAAGAATGATGAAATTGCAAGTTTATGGGTTGAAACCTTAATCTGTGCTCTATTATAATTCTTAACTGTGATAAAAAGAAAAATATTCATGTAAGTATACATGAACTAAACCTACAACCTGCGAACATGTAAGGTTATATGATTAAAAGAAATTATCCAGGTTGAGGATAGTTTCTACCAAACAGACCTTGAATTGGAGAGATTATAGTTGATAGAGTTGCTTGAAGATAATCAGAGATTGTAGGTCTTTAGAAATAGAGAAAAGAAAAAGCAGGTCTTTGGAGATCAACAGGAACACACATATAGAGACACAGACACACACACAAATACACACACTGCAGACATTTTAAGGGACAGAAAAGGTCAAGAAAATAATTTCCCTGCTGCAATACCAAAACATGGTGTTCTTATGATAGTTGAATTTTTCTATTAATACTCACTACGGAATTCTGTCATTTGATACTAAACCATGTGCTGTTTATCAACACTATTACAGTGTTGGTTATATACACGTATATTAAATATTTTGTTCATGGTATTTTTATTTTCAAAATTTTCAACTACAAAAACAAAACTAACCATGCTAATGGAGTACCAGGTTTTGATAAGTTTGCATCACAGAATGTCTACACACACATAAATCTTTATAATTTATTCATCAGGGAAAATTTGCAAGTATATTCATCTTTTTGAAACATAACCGTGCCTCATTGCTATCAACAGCACCCTACTATTATTCTACTGTGCAATTTACCACCAGAATTCTCTTCCTCCTTTGTGTAAGTTAGTAGCTGTTGCTTGCATTTGTCATTATAAAAAACTTTTTTGTCTTTACTTAAAAGTTACTGTATATTTTTTATATTTTTATAGCAACAATAGAAACCAAATTCATTTATTGCGAGGATTTAACATGAAATGAAACGAGGCTGCTACTCCTCTTTTGATGATTTTCACTATGTGTAATATATTTGTAGAATTGTATGTAATATTAGCTATAACAAAATATATAATCACGTATAACATTATATGTATATGTGTAATACATAGCATACAGCGTCAGGGATTTACTTGTTATTTTCACAAAATCAATTTAGACTGATATTCCCATCCCCATTCTTCTCCCCATCTCTTTCCCCTCCTTCCCACTTGAACCATTTTGCCCTTTCCTCTCACCCCCGCACTCGTCTGTCCACTTTCTTGGTCTGTGTCATCTGCTCTTGGCCCTATGCTGCTCTTAAAGCCACAGCCCCAATGATGGACCCCTCTGATCTCTATCCCCAGTCACTTCCACGAAAATACACGCGCAAAAATTCGAGGATAGGACTTGTATATGAGGAAAATCAAGAACTCTTTCTCTTTCTGAGCTGGGTTTACCTTAATTAATATGATATTTTCCTGAAATTTTCACATTTTATTTTTCTTTATGGCTGAATAAAATTTAGTTATTTATATTACTCTATTTTCATTATTCATCTCTCTGTTAATAGATGCCAAAGCTGATTCCAATTCCTTGCTACTTGTCCTATAGAGCAATTATTAACAAGGATGTGACAATGCCTCTGTGGTAGAATAAAGCATTTTGGGTATTTTCTTGGAAGTAGTATAGCTAGGTTGCATAGTAATTTTATACTGTAGTTTTTGGAGAAAACGTCACACCGATTTCCATAGTGACTACATCAGTTTACAGTCATATCCATACTTTAGTCTTTGAAATTCTTACATACGTACCCAGTGTATTTTAATATAGTCATGCCTCACTTCAACCATCCTGTTCATTTGCCCATCTAATATACCTCCTTTTCAGATTCAAGTCCTCTTTAATTTTTTGAATTTAATTTTTTTATTATTTTATTAATTATATTCACCCTCTACTCCTGCCTCTATCTCTTTCTAGATTAAGAACCACCTTTCTAGACCTCTACCACTTATTCATCTCCCTTTTTTTTCTTTTTCCTCTTTTACTAGTTCAGTGATTCTAAGTTTTGCTACAATATACTCCTAGGCATGGGGTCATCTAATAAAGTATGGTCCATCTATTAGGAGACACACAGTCTTAAGAACAGGACTATTTCTCTGAAAGAAAACATCAACTGTTCATTAGTCCTCAGTTAGGGGTGGGGGTTGTAAATCTCTTCCTACTATATGCTAGAATTTTGACAACTTGATCCAGTGCAAGTAACCACAGCTTCTGTGAGTTTATAACTATCGAGATCCTGTAATGTCCAAAAGACAGCTTTTAGCTGTTGATGCAGGGGATCATGCTCACCTCAAATGCCACAGGTTGCTAAATAAAAAGCCCAGAGCTAGATATAGTATACTTTCCCTTGGATTGTTGGTCAGATGCATCCTATATGGCTCCTCCATCCTCAAAAACAATATAGGCTATTCCCATTGCTCCTAGTTTCCCACCAGAACTTGATAATGAGACATTATTTCTTCAGATATCACATACTTTGAACACAGAACATGGGGAAATTAAGTTGGTACTGACCAGGAAACAGTCTGCAGGTTAGATTTCATAGTACAGGAAGCTGTTATGCAGGCTGCTGGATCCATAAAGTCATAACAAGTCTTATGTAATAAAGAACTGTAATAAGGACCATCATGGCAAGAGGCGCCCATGGATACAATATTTGCTTGGGGGTAATCATCCTGCTTTCTGATTGGACTTAAGTTCCATTCTACAGGAGAAACCATGAAGTTTTTACTGAAAATCTGGCCAAGGACACATGGTTGAGAAGCTACAAGGACCTAAGGTGAACCTACTACTAGTCTGCTATGCAGACACAGTATCAAACTACTCTCTAAATTGCTCTCTCTATAGATAAGTGTTGTTCCTAGACCTCATCAGAGAAGTTCATTATGATAATAAATCAAATCATAACTGTTCAAAAACCAGAAAAGATAGCTCTTGTGCCACGTAATAATCAAAACACTAATCATACAGAAGAAAGAAAGAATATTGAAAGCTGCAAAAGAAAAGGGCCAAGAAACGTGTAAAGGAAGATCTATTAGAATTACACCCAATTCTCGGTGGAGACTCTTAAAACAAGAAGGGCTAAGACAGATGTCCTGAAGACTCTAGAGACCACAGATCCCAACTCAGACTATACCTAACAAAACTTTTGAACACTGTAGGTGGCAAAAACAATATATTCCATGATAAATCAAATTTAAACAACATCTGTCCACAGGAAATACTAGAAGGAAAACTCTAATACAAGGAGGTTACCTACAGTCTATGAAACCACAGGGAATAAGTGATATCACACCAGCAAAACCAAAAGAATGGAAACACACACACACACACACACACACACACACACACACACTACCACCACCAACAACAACATCAAAGATAGACATTACCTCAGAGTAAAGGGTTGGAAAAAGATTTTCAAAACAAATGTTCCTAAGAAACAAGCTGTTTAGAGTCATTCTAATATCTAGCAAAATAGACTTCAAAGCAAAGTTAATCAAAAGAGAAAAGAATGGACACTTGATACACATCGAAGGAAAGATCAACTGATATAGTCTTTTAATTCTTAACATCTATGTCTCAGACACACAGAATCCATGTTTGTAAAGGAAACACTGCTAAAGCTTAAGCCATGTATCAACTCTCACACATTGATAGTGGGGACTTCTCTTTGGCATACACCCAAAGGAAGCTCCATCCTACCATAAGAACACTTGCTCAACCATGTTCGTTGCAGCTTTATTCATAACAGCCAGAAACTGGAAACAACCAAGATGTCCCTCAACCAAAGAATGGATAAAGAAAAATGTGATATTATTTTACAATGGAGTATTACTCAGCTGTTAGAAACAATGACATCAGGAAATTTGAAGACAAATGTATGGAACTAGAAAAAAAAATCATCCTGGTTGAGGTAACCCAGACCCAGAAAGACAAACATGGAATGTACTCACTTATAAGTGGACCTTAGCTGTGAAATAAAGGATAATCGTGCTATAATCCATAGATCTAGAGAGGCTAAGTAACCAGGAATGCTCAAGGTGGGGACACATGGATCTCCTTGGGAAAGATAAATAGAAAAGATTTTGTGCATAGCCCGGGGGTGGGTGAGGACAGGAACAAGAGGGATCAGACAGGGCGGGGGGCATGGGAGGGATAGAGGAAGAGAAGAGTACTGAGAGAGACAATTGGAATTGGTAGACATTGGAGGAGGGGTTGATGTAGAAACCTAGTGCAGTGGAAACTCCGTGGATCCTATGAGCATGATCTTATCAATGTCTTCTAGTAATGGGAGATACAGAGCTTGTCTTAGTTAGGATTTCAATTGCTGTGAAGAGACACCATGACCACAACAACTCCAGTGGCAGCTTACAGTTCAGAGGTTCAGTCCTTTATCATCATGGTGGGGAGTATGGCAGCTTGTAGGCAGACATGGTGCTGACTACATCTTGATCAGAAGGCAACAGGAAGTGGACTATGTGTCACACTGAGTGAAGCTTGAGCAAAAGAGACCTCCAAGCCTACCCCCAAAGTGATGTACTTCCTCCAACAAAGCCACACCTCTTAATAGTGCCATTCCCTTTATGGACCATTTTAATTCAAAGCACCACAAAGCCTTAACCAGCTATCTTCTATAACTAGGCAAGGCTCCTAGCAGTGGGACTGGGATATCAACCTAGTCATAAAACCTTTGACTTACAATTTGTCCTGGCTGCAAGATGTGCTGGAGTAATAGTTGTGCAGAACTCGTGAGAGTGGCCAAGCAATGACTGGACCAACTTGAAGATCACTACATAAGAATGAGCCCATGCCTGACTCTGCCTGGTTGGTTGTTCACCAGAGACCCAGAATAGAACTAAACACAACTGGCAAAACAACAACAACAAAAACAAGCAAAAAGTCAATGAAATGATTCCTAGTGTTATTCTGCTGTTTTCATTAGAGGGTCATTATCCAGAAACTGATGGGAGCAGATGCAGAGACCCAGAGGCAAATACTAGGTGAAGTCAAGGGATTCCCCTGCAAAAGGGCAAAAGGAAGTACTGTAGGAGCCAGAGAGGTCAAGGACACTACAGAGAACACGGCCCACAGAATAAACTAAGCAAGGTTCATAGGTATTCACACAGACTGTAGAGACAAGCATGGACTTTGTATGGGTCTGAGCTAGGTCTGCATATACCTTATGGCTGTGTACCTTGATATTCATATGGGTCTCTCAACAATGGAAATGACTGGTGTCTTTTTTAAAAATTTTTTTTAAATTTTTCTTTATTAAGAAATTTTCTACTGACTCCTCATGCTATCCACAGACCCCCCTCCCTCCTCCCACTCCCAAGCCCTCTTTCCCAAGCCACCCTGCATCCCCATATCCCCCAAATTGAGGTCTCCCATGGGGAGTCAGCAGACCCAGCACACTGAGCCTAGGCAGGTCCAAGCCCCTTCTCACTGCACCAAGGCTGTGCAAGGTGTCGCACCACAGGCACTGGATTCCCAGAAGCCTGCCCATGCACCAGGGACAGATCCCGATCCCCCTGCCTGAGTGCCCCCCAAATAGTTTGAGCCAAACAACCGTCTTCCGTGTCCAGAGGGTCAAGTCCAGTCCCATGGGGGCTCCACAGCCACCAGTCCACAGTGCATGGGTTTCCACTAGTGTGGCCAGTCATCTCTGCATGTCCTCCCATCATGATCTCAATGTCCCTCGCCTGTAGTATCTCTCCTCTCTCTCTCATCAATTGGATTCCTGGAACTCAGTCTGGTGCCTGCCTGGCCGTGGATATCTGTATCTGCCTCCACCTGTCACTGGACAAAGGCTCTATGATGACAACTAGGTTATTTGCTAGGCTGGTCACCAGAGTAAACTGGTCCAGGCACCCTCTGGACCACTGCCAGCAGATGATTGGTGTCGTTGACTCCTGCTTGCATGTGGGACCCCTTCCTTCTTCTGGGTTGCCCTGCCCAGCCATGATATGAGGGTTTGTAACATCTTACTGTATCTTGTTAGACTATGTTTGGTTGATATTCCTGAGAGGCCTGCTCTCTTTTTTTTTTAATGTTAACAGAGGAAAAGTGGGTATGAGGGAGTAGGGAGGTGGGAGAAAGGAACTGGAAGAGTCTAAGGAGAGGAAATTACACTCAGGATATAATGTGTGAGAGAAGAATAAAAGTGTTTTGTTTGTTTGTTTGTTTGTTTTTTTAAGGCCGCTAACCTGTTTGATTGGATTAGGGCCCATAGGAATGGCCACATTTTAACTTAATCACAGTACCTCCAAATAGAATCACATTTTGTGGTACTAGGGATTAGAATTTAAAGACAAGAATTTTTTTTAGTGGTGGTACTGTTCACCCCATATATTGACTATATGATCTTGAACAAGTCACTTCTGAACCTGTTTCTCCTGAGGTAAATGGAAATAAAGTTAATTTTTTATGTAAAATGGAAAAAAAATACTGGGAACCTGGCTGTGGTAGCAAAGCCTTTAATTCCAGCACTTAGGAGGCAAAGGCAGTCAGATCTCTAAGAGTTTGAGGCCAGCCTGGTCTACAGAGTTGAGTTCCAGGAAAGCCAGGACCACACAGAGAAACACTATCTTGAAAAACAAAACAAACAAAAAAGATTACTAGGAATATCTGGTCATAACCTCACACACCGTTAATCCCAGCACTCAGAAGGCAAAACCAGGCAGAATTACTTGAGTCTAAGTCCCGCATGGTCTACATGAAGAGTTCTAGGCCAGCCTGGTCTGCATAGAGAGTTCTAGGCCAGCCACAGATGCATAGGGAAACTCTGTCTCAAACAAACAAACAAAAACAACAACAAAAACTACTGAGACTATGGGACTAGAGAGATGGTTCAGTGGGTTAAGTGTCTTCTGCATAAGGATAAGTACCTTTGTTTGGAACATCAATAGCTGTGTAGAAAAACAATTTGTGTGTGGGCAGATATATACTTATGGCACAAGAACTGGCAAGGTGGACACAGGATATTCACTGCCCAACCAATCTAACCAATCAGGGAACTCAGGTTCAGTGAGAGACACCCTCAAAAGATAAGGTAGAGAAGAGTTTGAAGATGATACCCAATATTGACCTCAGGTCTGCACACAAACATGCACACACACACACACACACACACACACACACACTCACACACACACTCACACACACACACACTCACACACACACTCACACAAATATCAAGACAAAATAAAAAATTCATAAAGAATTCTCAGAATGTAAGAAATTGAAATTTTAATGTATCACATTATGTATAGAAAGGCAGTTGAAAGAGACTTGTGGTACATGTGTGTTGTACTTGAAAGCATGGGCAGCAAGTTATTAATTTATTTTTAATATTTTTATTGTGTGTATATGTTCCTATGTGTGCAGATACATGTGGTGTGTGTGTGTGTCTGTCTGTGTGTGTGTGTATGGGTGTAGGTCAAAGGAAAATCTCAGCTACTATTCCAGTTCCATTCACCTTATCTTTAAGATAGGCCTTTCATTGGTCTCAAGAGTGTCCATTAGTCTAGAACGGCTGGTCAGAAAGCCCCAAGGAACCTTTAGTCCCCACCTATCCAGCACTGTAATTACAATTGCCCACCATCATACTTGGCTTTTCTACATGGATGCAGATAGCTGGGCAAAGAGTGCATCTATGTGATCACAGAAGAACACAATGTGATAAATGGATAATTTTATACTTGATAGATGGATGAATTTTAAACTGAAAGAGATTTTCTTCTATGGTTGGAAAGATGGTATAGGGGTTATTGCTCCTCCAGAGGACCAAGATCAATTTCCAATGTCCACATCAGACAGTTCACAACTGCCTGTATCTCCAGCTCCATAAATCTGATGCCTTCTCCTGGCTTCCTCAGGTATCCAATTATAGAGGGCATACATTCTCTCCCTCCCTTTTCCCCCCTCTCCCTTCTTCCCTATTTCTCTCCCTCCCTCCTCCACACTCTGTCTCTCTTACACACATTTTATAAATGAGATATTTTTTAAAAAGCTTGTCTTCCTATTCTCACAGGGACAAGGTAAGCAGTCTTTCTAAGATTAAAAATAAAACAAAAAATCTAACTCTAAAAAAAGTAAATATTATATGTATGTGTAAGGAGTTGTTTCTACCCTATCTTTGGATGATAATTAATGTAGGTTAAGACTTAGCTTACCTGAGGACATTTAGATACTTGCCCACAGGTATCACATTGGATAAAAAATGGTTCCTTTATAGATGAAAGAGAAGTTTCTCTATTAGGAGTCCTTTTTCAAGAGACACTTGGTAATTTCATACAAATATATATCACGTAAGAATGTAGAAAGGTTCATTAGGTAGACAATACCACCAAGTATTAGTGGGAAATAGTTTTACAAATTTAGATTATTTTGTTATTATACTATTTCCCATATAATGGTAATAACACAATTCAGTTCTATATTTGTATGGAGTAAAAGTAATGATGATTGAAAAGTATTGAACTAAGAGTCTGAAGAAATGCATTTGGTGCTGAATGTATATTTGCCGTGTTTGCAGACATCAAAATTTAGATATATACAATGCGCTCAATGTAGACTAGATATTCTACTTAAAAATAATTCAGAATATAATGAATGTAAGACTCCAGTTTACTTCTATTAACTTGTTTTATCACGTTTAATTTTCTTGAAATTTTCTAATTACTTGGTCTTGTGTCTCTTACTTTACCAGAACGTAAAGACACAGTCATCTGTTAATTAATAAATAGCTGCCATTTTAAGTGATTAATAAATTGTGGTCATTCTTATTTTTAATATGTAAGTGTTATCACTAATAAGGGATTTTAATCCAATGGAATTTATGGCTGGATAAGTTGTCTTCTTTTGCTTGCCAGCAGGTGAGAAGCAAATATAAAATGTGGTATATGAAATTAAGATTTGTATTGCATTCTACGTCTAGTTTATATGGAGAAAAGATGATGAATTATTTGACAGTATATGTACCAGAGCGGTTCCTCACTATTCTTATTGCAGACACGGTGTTGTGCATTAAGCACCATCCACTTTGAACCTGGGTGAACTCCTCCTGCACTTTGAACATATTATTAAAACGAACACACTGATGTAATCTTTAAAATGCCTTGTATAATATTGTAAAGATATTAGGAGGTTTTATTAATTTAATGTATGTTTATTTTGTGACAAAGGATCTTAATATATCTCTGGTTGGCTTGGAACTGTATAACCCAGGATGGCCTCAAAGTGGGAATGACCTTCTTGTCTATGCCATTAAGCAGCTAGAATGCCAAATATATGCTATCTTGCACAGCTTTATTCAGTACTTGCCATTATGCTTATTACTTAAGGAAAATTAAGTGCATTGCCTCTTTCAAATAAAACAAAATTGTGATAAGAAAATAATTTGTGATCATTGCAAAACACTACACTTAGGAATGTTCTTCATCTAGAGAGTTCAATATTTATACATCTAGGGAGCATAAAATTTTTCTTAATATATTGCTTAATTCCAGCAATAGTGTGAAAGCAGAAGATACCAGCAGCATTTATTTTAGTCTGTTCTGTTTCTTCATATAGTTACAACTAATACAAAATATATGTTACAGTTCTTAAGGAACTGTACAGATTTATAATTATAACAGTTAAGGTGTTACAGTTTAATATGAAATGGTCACTGCACATGTTTATTTTGCTTGTTTCTTACTGTTATACAATATTATTAGGCTATCTTTTCTACTGTAATAAGAATACAATCTGACCCTTCCCTCTAGTTTTAATCTTCCTTTGAAAATTTAAAGAGCTTATTTAACTTATTTCTTTAACAGTAAATGAACATCAGTAAATCTGTTCCTAGGATTCACATTTCAAATTTTCATATATGCAAATTATAATGCAAATGTAAGTTGCATTCTTCAAACCCACAAGGACACTAGCTCAAACCCACATTAAAATCACCAAAGGAGCAGCTCACACAGAGACACTGGAGGCATCCTTGAAGTTGAGGCTGTATTGCAAGTTGGTCTCTCTTCTGAAATAAATGTGACCCTTACTCATATAAATGTCCAAGTACGCATGTGATTGAGATTTATACCACTACAAAATGGAAAATTACCATGCCAGAGACTCTTCTAGTCATTATTGAATTATCTAAACCAAGAATGCAGATGAGAGTTTTTATGGCATTTCATTTCAGATATTTATATTTTTCCTTCTGGTTTGAATTTCAAGGAGTTGCTCTGAATTATTTAAAGGCTATCATGCTGTCGTTTTGACTCTGAGGAAGACAAATCCCCTCTTAGTTACTTGCTAGAAAATATTCTTCTCAGTCAAAAGATTTGGGAGCAGGTTCTGGCATCAGACTAGTTAAACAAGGCAACAACAACTTGTAGTTAAATACTCATTTCTTTGAGTCCTCCCTCCCACTTCCTCCCTCTTTCTCCCGTCTACAGATACAAAGTCATTTATATTTTAATAATCAAAACTACCAGATAAATCAACTTAGTTTTAGAGAAGAGAGTTACAGACTCTAATACTGTTTCTCTTTTACCTTTAGTATTAAATGAACACCTGTAAATCTATTCCTATGATTCAAATTTCAAATTTTCAAATACACAAATTATAATAAAAATTCAAGTTATATTCTTCAAACTCACACTTAAGATCACCATAAGAGCAGCTCACATTGAGACATGGGAGACAACCTGTCTGACAAAGTGGTCAGCCCTGAAATCATCCATATAAATAACAAATGTTTCTTAAATAAATAGTTTCTCTGTGTAATGTTTACTTGCATGCATATGATGTCAGGTTTGTTCATTTGGTATTGGATTACCATTGAGCAGGCTCTTTCCTGGGGAAGATTATTATTTCTTCGGATCTCAGCATTCTTAGTTGCCTTTAGTTCTTTGTCGAGAACTGGGGCCCCTAGAAAGCTTAGCATGTCTATTGTGTCATCTTTGTCCAGGTCTTGTTTAATCATTCCTGTTGTGACGTCATGGGTTGCAACCTCTCAGGAGACTTAACTGCTTCTCTGGCTCTCCCATTATTTCTGCCTACTTTTCATGATGCTTCCTGAGCCTTAACACCTTTTATTTTTCCAACATTCAATGAAGTTGTATTTTATTTATATCTGTTTGCTATTTGTTTGTTTTAGCAACAGAGCCCCTGTAGACCTGGTTGCCTTAGAGCTTTTTATTTTCTTGCCTCCGAGGCTCCCAGGCGCCACTCTAGTAAATGCATCTTAAGAACATATATTATAGGTACTACAATGCCCAGTTATACTATCAAAACAAGGGGAAACTAAATTGAATAAAATGCAAAAGTATTTGTTTTCCACATTAGTTTAGGTGATTAGTTTGTCTGTATACTCCATTAGCAATATTTGACTCTGTGAGAGCTGATTTATGTTCTTGACACATAGAAAATTATTCCCATCAATAGGTAATCAGTCACATTCATGCAAGATAAAATTTCAGTAGCTGTCAATATGCTGTCATGTTAAAAATTGTGGTAATAGTTGATTGTTCATTTTTACTAAAAGTGATTTAGAACAAATGAATATGTAGGTTGGGATTTAAAATATCTAGTTTTACAAATTAGGTCAGATTAAAAAAATATTCTTCCTTTTTCCAGTTAATCTTCAGTAAAATTCTGTATAGTGGTTTTTGCATACTTTTTTGTTGTTTTTGTCTAGCATTTTTTTTGCCTTTTTGGCTAATTTAATTCAATTTTTCTGGTGTGTGTGTGTGTGTGTGTGTGTGTGTGTGTGTGTGTGCAATTTGTCTATTTTACAGAGAGAAGGAAAGTGCAGTTGTGTGGGTAGAGAGGTGGTGAAAACCTGGGATTAGTTAAGGGAGGAAAACTATATTATCAAAAATATTGTATGAAGACAAACTTTGTAAAGCCAATAGCAGTATGTGTGGATAAAAAAAATACCAGAAACTGAGTAAATTGTAAACAAAAGATGGTTGTTAATACTCCAGTGAAGAATCTAGGAGTCCAGAGTAGGAAAGGCTGTGTGAGAAGCGGATCTACTTGCTGAATCACATGGTAAAGGGTATCAGGTAGAGGAAAAGCATGGAGCAGGAAAGAAAGAAGGTCTCCTGTGGCGATTTGAATGTAAGGCCCCCATAGGCTCATAGGGAGTAGCAGTATTAGGAGGTGTATAGGTGTGGCCTTGTTAGAGCAAGTGTGTCACTGGAGCTGAAATTTCAGGTTTCAGATGCTCAAGCCCTGCCCAGTGTCAATCTCTCTTCCTGTTGCCTTAGGATCCAGATGTAGAACTCTCAGCTACTTGTCCAGTACATCTGCCAGAATGCCACCATTCTTCCTGCCATGATGACAATGAACTAAACCTCTTAGCTGTAAGCCAGCCTCCATGCAAATGTTTTCCTTTATAAGAGTTGCCATCATCTTGGTGTCTCTTTGCAGCAAGATACCACCTGCCTGCCTATATAACCTCTCAATAGTGATAATTAGCTCATTAAAATTATGTGGTAATGACTTTCTTCTGTTTATGAGAGTGGATTTCCTATGACTTAGGTGTTTTCTAAAAGGATTCAGTTCTTGATATTCTCACAATAACAATCATTCATTGTAAAATTGAAGTCAAAGCTGGACTGAATAAAACAGATAAGTTTTATTTTTTTAAATGTTTAAAGCAAAAAAATTATCTTTCTACAGTTTTCCTTCTATAACAAAGCATGTTTTTTTTGGAATTTGAATCTAGAGTACAAGAACAACGTAAATCTTATTTTCTTTTTAATATAAAAATAACAAGCAGCAGTTACAATGCTGATTTTGTAAATACATGCTAAAAAATAGATGAAAAATTCTCTGAAAAATGAACACTTGTGTTTATTAAGATCCAAAATTTCATTCATATTTGAAATTGTCTCTGAAATTTTGAAACAGTAAACATTATATCTATAGTGTATGCTCTGATTTCTATATTTACCTATTTGTGGGATCACATTTTCTTTAGTAAAACCTTTTTTCATCCAGAGGGAAAATTGTCTTTGTCTTAATTACATTTCTATTGCTCTGATTAGGCACCGTGACCAAATCAACTCGTAGAAGAAAAAGATTATTTGGAGCTTATAGTTTTAGATGGTTAGCATCCTTCACCCTCAGGGCAAGGGTGCACTGTGACAGACAGGAAGGTGTGGCACTTGAGTAGCTGGGAGTTTACACCTCCATTCAAGATCACAAGGCAGAAAGACCTAATGGGGAATGCCATGGGCTTTTAAAACCTCAATACCCATCCCCAGTAACATACCTCTTTCAACAAGGCCACACTTCTTAATTCTTCCCAAAGACTTCCATCAACTGGGGATAAAATATTCCATTGTATGAGACTCTAGCAGCCATTCCCATTCAAACAAGCACTGTCTTAAAGATATAATGAGCAGGGCATGTTGTAGCCAGCTTCCTCACATTGATGAGTTGGCTTGCTCTCTGGTTTTCAGTGGTGCCTGGCAGTTTTGGAAAGTGAAAGCAGCATGCTCTTCACACTGGGTAGATAGGCTCTGTGACATTAGTCACAAGAAAAATATTACTTCTCTTCGCATATCTGTATTTTCTCTGTGGACTATGTTCTTCAATTTTATTTTTATTGTTCTTGAAATATAATCTGAGGACCAGTGGCTTTCAGTAGCTGCCTTGAATCATAAAAGTTAATATTGTAAGTAAACAACAGTTTAATTGCTGATTTTTTCGCTATTGTTACCCAGGTGTATCACAGCTACATTAATTTTCATTTATCACAAATATTTATTAAGGGTGCAGTCTTATCCTGGGTTTTCGAATGGGGGCTATGAGTTATTTTTCCTACAAAAGTTATCTAAGTACTGACTCCAACTGTAGCTGTAAGAAGCTGAGAATTCATCATAGTTATCTAAGCCTGCTGTATTGGCAAATATATGATAAGAAGCTTTTAAATTAAATGCATTAAAATTTTCTGGAAAGCAAATTGTTCTGTCTAGTTGTTTTGCTTGTTTATTATTTTTAAGTTATTTATTTATTTTATTTATTAAGTTGACATAAGCTAGCATCATTTGAGAAGAGTAGGAAATCTTAGTTGTGAAAATGCCTGCATAAGATCCCACTATTGGCAAACTGTTGGGGGCATTTTCTTCATGGAATTCTGGACATCTAGCCAATGAAAATGATACTATCTGCTAGGCATGTGGTCCTGGGGTATATAAGAAATTAAGCTGAGCGTGTAGCTCATGGAGAACAGGCTTACAAGCTTCAATTTCAGTACCTGAGGATCTTTTGCTCTGACTCCCTTCATAATGGATATGATGATATTGTGTTCCCCAATATGTTGTGCACCCTAATAAACTTATCGGGGGTCAGAGAACAGAACAACTGCTAGATAGACATAGAGGTCAGAAAATGGTGGCACACACCTTTAATCCTAGCATTCTGGAGACAGAGATATGGAGATCCGTCTGGATCTCTATGAGTACAAAGCCACACTGGAAACAGCCAGGCATGGTGACACATGCCTTTAATCCCAGGAAGTGACAGCAGAAAGCAGAAAGGTACATAAGGCGTGAGGACCAGGAACTAGAGCTGGTTAAGCTTTTAGGCTTTTAGCAGCAGTTCAGCTGAGATTCATTCCGGATGAGGACTCAGAGACTTCCAGTTTGAGGAAACAGAATCGGCTGAGAAGTTGGTGAGGTGAGGTTAGCTGTGGCTTGTTCTGTCTCTCTGATCTTTCAGCATTCACCCCAATACTTGGCTCCAGGTTTGTTTTTATTAATAAGACCTTCTAAGATTCGTGCTACAGATGGACTGTGATGTGAAAGTGTAACAAACTCTTTCCTCCCCAAGTTGTTTTAGGGCCATGATGTTCTATTACAACAGCAGAAATCCTGATTAAGATATGGAACATAGATATTTTATGAGATGTCTCCTATTTATCCACCTTTTCAAGTTATGTAATACTTTCTCACACTTTTTGTTTTATTGATTTCTGCCACTAAAATCAGATGAAGAATAATATATCCTTGTTTATGATATCCTAGATGGCAGGGACAATCAAGACCAAGAATTTAAGATACATACTGAATATGAGGTGACTGAGTTCCCTGCCAGATTCGAACTTTCTAAAGTTATTTCCTTCTAGAGTTCTTTTTAAAAGTTTATTTTCTTGTTTTTACATCCTAGCCAATGCTTCCCCTTCCTCCACTCTTCCCAGTCCTTTCCATCTACCCACCTCCTCCACTGTTTCTCTTCAGATACAGTCAGGCATCCCATGGATATCAGCCAGCCGTGGCCTGAGACCAGGCACCGCCTCCTCCACCAAGATTGGATGAGGCAATCTGACAGGAGGAATGGGTCCCAAAATCAGGCAACTGAGTAAGAGACATCCCCTAATGTCACTTCTAGCCCAACAGTCACCAGAGAGGCTTCACCCAGCAACTAATGGAAACAGATGCAGAGACCCACGCCAAATATTAGGCAGAGCTGGGGTATCCCGCAGATGAGGGGGAAGGAAGGATCATATGACCCAGTGGTGTCAAGGGCACCACAAGAAAACCCACAGAACCAACTAACCTGGGCTCATAGGTGTTCACAGAGAGTGAAACAGCAACCAGGGAACCTGCATCACTGACCTGGGAGCTCTGCATATACATTACAGTTGTGAACTTGGTCTTTGTGTGGGACTTCTGAAGTTTTTATAGTGCATTCCCAGGGGTAACTTTTGTATTTATCAGATAATGAGGGGAAGAGTAGAATAAAATGATGATTATTCTCACCAATCTACAAGGCACTAACACTCTGTCACCTGACTGCAAGTATCCTATATCATTTAATGTAACATTTTAATAATATTCAGTCATCCATGTCAGCATCTATTTATAGCTTCTTTTATCCTTTTCATACTTCTGCAGATTCCTTCGGGCAGAGCTTTACTTACCTAATACCTATGTCTAAGCATTGCATTCTGTGGTCATATGCCTTGCATTGTCTGTAGTTCTTAATTCCAATTGATATCTTGCCATGGAGAAAATAGTTCAATCTTCTGTAATACTGTATTTTCTAACTTTGATGCATCATGTAGTGGTTCAGGATGTTCAATTGACTTACAAATGTCACAGGAATCATGTCACCTTTGAAGGACTGATGGAGTGGTGACTTGAATGAGAATGATCTCATAGGCACCTATATTAGAAAGGCTGTTCTGCAGTTGGAAATGTTTGAGAACTATGAGGAGGTATGGCATTGTTGGAGTTGATGGGTCAACCACCGCCTTGCTCTGTCCTACAGCTATGGATCATGTAAGTTCTCAGATACTTATCCAACCCTGACTGCCTTCCTTCTGCTGTGCTCCCTACCATAATGGTCATGGACTCACCCTCGAAAACTCTAAGCAAACTTCCAATTGAATGTTTTCTCATATATGTTGCGTTTGCCATGGTGTCTATTCACGGCCACTAAGACAATGGCTTCACAACTAACTGCCTTCTGAAACTTTATGCATTTTATTTAAAAATTGTTGTATTTCTTAAAAAATAACCCAGGACCTTGTGGATAATAGTAAATAGGGGTAGTGAGAAAGGACTCTTTCCATGTTCTGATATAAATAGGAAATATCCAATTCCTGCCCAAAATGATTTTTTTCATATTCATATACTTTATCAATTTGACATTGTTTCTGCATATTACTATTTTTGTGGAACATTTTTAAAAATCATTACTGAGTGTTGAATACAGCATACATTTTTCTTATTTTCTTAAACCCAGTATGTAAAATCATATAAATAGAAAATTGAATCTTTTTTTTTTTTTGGTTTTTTGAGACAGGGTTTCTCTGTGTAGCTTTGCGCCTTTCCTGGAGCTCACTTGGTAGCCCAGGCTGGCCTCGAACTCACAGAGATCCACCTGCCTCTGCCTCCCGAGTGCTGGGATTAAAGGCGTGCGCCACCACCGCCCGGCTGAAAATTGAATCTTCTTAATTTCTGTTTTCAACTGTAGCTTTGATCATCAGCTGATTAAAATACTACCAACAGGTTTATAATCACCCCTCAAATGTTGAATCTAATGCACTGGAAATCCATAGTGTGAAATTATTTAGAAACAGATCCATAAAGTGATGTGTGCCCTCTGGTTAACAGCCAATCACATCATTTTAGTTTGGGTAGAAAAGTTGTCACCCAGGAGCCCTTCATCATCATTTCTGCCTGTTGCGGTCTGTTCATTCTCCTCTATAGTTGGCCAAGTTTGAATCTCATTCTGTTCCTTTTGTTTTGTGGCAGAACACTGGAAATAATCTGAGATTTCCCAACAGAATGCTTTCAGTTGGAGATTTAGCTGAGGATCTGTGGTAGAAATTGGGGCAGGATTTCTATGTGGAATCTGAGACAGAATGCCCTTTCTGTCGACATCAGTTTTGGAATTTAAAACCTTCACACTTTTGGATGAGTCTTACCTGCATCATGAGAGTAATAATGATTACTTAATGTAAAAGATTTGGTGAGAAGGCTCAGCAGGTAAAAATCACAGGGGTCATTAAATCTCAAATTGTTAATCTTAGAAGCACTGTGATCCACTTGGTCAAAGGGGTGACAAAGTTGTCCCATGAACTCTGCTGGCATGCTGTGGATATGTCCATCCACACATAAGAACATATAGAATAAGTAATTGTGTAAGCAAATAGAAAATATTGATAGTAGTGATTATGAATGTTCATCATATCTGCAAAATATCTGCACAGCAATGTTTAGACTAGGGTTTGACCAAACAATACAGCCCAGCCAAGTGGATATATAGATTCAACTATCACAGTTTTAAAATTTTAGTATTTTGTATTTTCATTATTAAATATTATCTTTCAGGTTCGAAATTGATGACCTCTTTCATTGATTTTTTTTATGTAGAGAATAGTATTTTTAATTTATATTGTGCTCTTAGTGCAATTTTTGTAGGAAGTTAACAACTGTTGTCAATTCTGTTAACTAAAAACAAAATCAAGTTCACATTTTAAAAACTAATTGGTACAAATAGTTTAGCTTGAAAACTACCATAGACATTAACTTTTATTCCCATTCAGAGTGATTTTTCTTTAGGAAATATTTTTAACAAAAGCAAAATTTTCAAATAAATTATATTAATGATTCATCCAATTGGAGGCCTATTATTAGATTCTTCAATATCATGGACAGTTGACACCTTTTAATTAAATATGTTCACAAAATAAATAATTTTAGACAATATATGAAAATAGACTAGCTCACTGTGCTGCAAGTGACTGTGAGGTTTGTTTTCTATTGCATATTGCAGGTATAACTAAATTCTAATTTCCCAGTGTAACTGGAGTTCTATGCATTTTGCATGACAGGAAGTAGGCCACAGCACAACTCTCTGATACAGATGTAACTGAGAAAGCAGCATGATGCGCTTTCCCTTTACCACCTGAGGCCATGCAAACATCTGCCTCTGTGGGTCATTGACTTCTGTCAGCAGGTATGTGCTCTGTTACTGAAAGTGTGGTTGCTAATTCATTGTATTTGACAAACAAAAGGACATTGATTAGGATCATTGACAGCCATCATTCAGATCCTAACAGTTATTAAAGTGTAAATGCAACTCACTATTTAGCAGTCTCATATTGTTCTATATAGGAAAAGGAGATATTTACAAGAGAGGGTTGTGGGAAGAAAGAAGAAAAGAGGGAGAGAGTTCTAAAACACTTTGCTTCAAAAAGGAATTCAAATCCACATTATTATAATGGAAAATACACTACAATGCATAAACTTAAGATAAGCAGTTGGAAAGAGACAGCTTCATGTTGAAGGAATGAATTGGTCATTGTAGAGAATGGAACTAAGAAAGCATAATGTCATTCATTATATAGTAGAACTGAAGCGATTCATGCTGAAAAACAATGGGCAACCATCCAAAATTCTAAGATTATTTTTATAGAACATCAGCCTAACAAAAGATAAATAAAATGCTACAATAGAAAAAAATTATTATTCCCCACTTAAAAAAACTCACACATTTAATTAATGTATCAGTTTGTAAGCTTTATATCAAATGATCACACACATCAGCTTCCAGCAATATTGATTTATTAAGTTATGAATTCTCCCACTTAATCACAAAGGCCGATCCATAAAGTGTTACAACATGTAGATTATAAGAGAAATTGTTTGCTTTATAATATCATTTCTGATAGTCTCTATGTTCACATCCTTCAGTGAGCTTGTTTTCTAGTAGGGTATAGGGCCTAGAGAGACAACAACTGTAGCCCTCTACTGTTGATCCGTGGAAATGACTAATATATAGGGGTCATGTGAAATAAATAAATGTGGGAAATGGAATTTTCCATCACGTAAGTTCCCTTTTCCGCCACCCTGTAGACCCCTCAGTCCGCCTGCATCAGGGAACACACACGATCGATGCTCCCGCAGAGAGACCTCTGCCCTTCACTGTTCTGATTAAAGCCGAATCGGCTTCCTAAGAAGTGGTGCTTCTCCTCTTTCCACACAGCCTCCATCAATCCCCACCTAACAGGAAGTGTATCCCGTTTGCCTCCAAATGGATCTTCTGATCTCCTGACAGATGCCCTGGGGAGTATTTTCAGCCCACATGGAGCCCAATAATGAAGAAAAAGAGCCACAGAGATATATCTTTCTATTTCTAGAGCTGCAGAAGCCCTCTTCTCATATTCTACATTATTTTTTATAGGGCATAGGGAGTAGTGTCTCTGTTCCTATATATGTAATTCTTCCAACAGTTAGTATATTTTTACCTCAGTGAAAAGGGAGACTTTTAACAAAGTTATCCTTTTCCAGGTCATTAAAAAAAAGTAGCAAGCATTTCCCTCATGAAAGGAAAAGGCACAGAGCAGTTTAGACCACATTTAGACTTGTATCTGATTTGGCTTTCTCTACCCTTGGTTTTCTTTTATTGCAATTTATCTGTGCCATTCAGTAGTTTATGTTTACGTGTAAACCCTTTACATATTTGCATTGAAATCATATGTGATATAAAGCTAAAGCACTGTAAAGATATAAATTATCAAAGAACTGAAAAGGCAGAATAATATGAACAGCTAAATAAAGCACAGGTACAAGATTAGGGTTATGAGCCTCAGGAGTTGAAGTAGGAGCTTTGTGCTCTGTCTTCAACATCATAGATGACTTCTGAATACTTTCATTATTGCACATGCATGCACACACACACACACACACACACACACACACACACATGCTCACACTAGCAGGCTTGCAGGCATGTGTGTGATGTGGGTCTGGGATGTGAGTGGAGGTAAAGCTGAAGGCAGAGTGAAGTCGGAGAACAATAATCAAGAGCAAGTTCTCTCTTTCTACCCTGAGTTCCAGATTTGAGCAGGCCCTCAGCCTTGTGGATATAAAGGAGAATTCCTGAAAAGAAATCAGTGGCTGCTAAAACCTACAAAGATTGGAGAGTAGATCATGTTGCTGATAGCCTACTGAGAATTTCCTTGGGGTTATCTTTAGCCTTCAAAAGAGCTATTGTTTGCCCTTGACCTATCAGACTTAAAACCCTGTGTTGACCAATGAAAGAGCTCAGAATACTGTCAAATGGTGTCTGGGACCTATCTATCTGCCTTGCTGTGACCTGTTTGTTTGATGTACCCACCAATGTGTTTTCAAATTGCCTTGATTTATGACTTCCTTTGTTCTGCTCCAATAAAAACTCCATGAACTCAGAACCTGAGGCAACCTAGTTCCATGCTTCCAGGGCCATGGTCACTCAAATTTGCCTCCAGAATAAACTTTATTCCCTTTGAAGTGAGACTGTGTTTTGCTTCTGTTATTATTTCATTTGCTTAGACAATTTTTCTAATTTTGCATAGACAATTTTCCATACACAACAAGTAAGCATTTTTACTTTTTGGTCCAAACCTACATCTTACTAAATATATTTAACACAAAGGGATAATAAATTTGTATATCTAAGTGTAGTTCTCTTGTAAAGATGAGATATTTTACTAGTTTTCAAAGGATTAGTTTTTTTTTTTTTTAACCTATACTGGCATAAAGAAGTATATCTGATAAAAGATAGCTATGCCACAATCCACAGACCCCGAGAGTCCGAGAGTCTAGGTAATAAGGAGAGTTGGGGGGGTGCCAAGATCTCCTTGGGAAGGGGAAATAGAAAAGATTTCCTGGGTGGACTGAGGTCAGGCAGGGATAAGAGCATGAGCAATCAAGTTGGGGGAAGGAGGAGGGGGATGTTGTTGAGGGGTACTTCTGGGGCCAGCAATTTGGGGATGGGTGGAAGCATGATGCAGGTGATTTTCCCAGAAGTCTATGAGAAGGGCCTGCTTAGACTCCTAGCAATAGTGGAGAAATAACCTGAACTGGCCCAATTATCATCAGAGAGGCATCATCTAGCAACTGATGGAGGCAGATGTGAAGGTCCACAACCAAAACTTAGGCAGAGATCAGGAACCCTGCAGAGATGTGAAAGGAGTGTAGGAGGCAGAGGGGTCAAGGACACTACCAGAAGACTCACACAATCAACTAACCTGGGCTCATAGGGGCTTTCAGAGACTGAACCAACAACCAGGCAACTTGCATGAGACTGACCTAGGCACTCTGCGTATATGTTACAGTTACAGTTATATAGCTTGTTCTTCTTATGGGACTCCTAACAGTGGGAACAGGGGCTGTCACCAACTCTTTTACTGGCTTTTGGGGCCATAACTCCTCATCCTGGGTCACCTTGCCCAACCTTAATACATGGCGAGGTGCTCATTCTTACTGCAACTTGATATGCCATATTTTATTGATACTTATGGTAGACATACCCTTTCCTGTATGGAGACAGACTAGGAAAGGATTGGGAGGTGAATGGGAGGAAATGGGGGAGAGGATCAGGAGGGGAGGATGGGGGTTGTGGGGGGGGGGGGGGTATGGCCAGGATGTAAAATAAATGGATGAATAAAAAAAGTATATCTGAGAACCAAAATTCTGTAATGATTCAACATTGAAAGGGTCAGGGCACAAACTATGTTAATTCTGTTATATAATTAATTGTTTAGCAGAACTGGGAAGCTTCTACACATGTAAAAGTTTTAAGGTTGTGATTATATTGACAGGTTTACATAACTTACAGAATTATCACTAATTTTTAATTATGATCATGAATATTTTGATGTCCTAAGTAGATAACGTGCTTTCCATCAGCAGACACTAAAACAGAATTTCAGGCATGGAGTTCACTCTACTGCATGGGAACCATAAACTGATTATTTCAAGTCTAGTTATCTCATTTTCAGAGATTGCCATTGTTTCCACTTTACTCTAAATTGAGTTTTGAATTCACAATTTAATTGTATTTACCTTAGTAAAATATTTCTTTCTTTTAGAGTGGAAAATATTTTAGGGAAACGTATCTATGAAGCAAATATTTCACATATTTACTAATTTGAAAATTTAAGAATATTTGTGTCTATGTTTCTAAAATCATACTAATGGACAATTATTTGAATTTATTCAACTGGCAAGTGTCATATCTTATTTATAAATTTACAATACTATGCCTACTTAAAAGTGTAGAACAGATAACCTGCATTTTCTGTGTATAATGACATTTGAAAATAGTTCTTCGAAAAAGTATATATGAAATTCTTCTGTGTCTGTTGCTAAACATTGCCACAAGTGAGTTAGCTGGATGGTAGCATGTCTTTTTCTGAAGGCCTTTTTGCTCCATTTCAAGAGGAAAATGGAGGCTAGGGTTTGAGTGTCTTTACTTCAGAACAGTATAGGAAAGCTTACATGTCACCTTCTGGTTTCTACTCTAACAGGTTTGTAACTTTTGAGCTCAAAGTTTATATAAAGTAATTCGCAGATATCACATTTGATATTACATATCAAATGTCATGAAGCACATTTTAAGAAATACTGGGCTGTTTTACTCTTGTTCTTTTATTTTTGGTTGTGAACCTAGCCTTTAACGGCTGAGCCATGTCTCCAGCTCTACTCTTGTTCTTTTATGTAATCTAAAAACAGTGCATGCTTACACAATTTCACTGAAAGTTGACACCAGGTAGCATTATAAAACCCCAGCACTCGGGAAGCAGAGGCAGGCAGATCTCTGTGAGTTTGAGGCCAGCCTGGGCTACAAAGTGAGTTCCAGGACAGGCTCCAAAGCTACACAGAGAAACCCTGTCTTGAAAAACCAAAAATAAATAAATAAATAAATAAATAAATAAATAAAAATGTCAACTGCTGCAGTTCACAAAATTTTCTATCTTAAATAATTTTAGAATCATCTCATACTATTTCTGAAAAATACTCAAATGAATGCAAACATTACTCCCAACAGACGTTTTTTTGTTACATACATGACAACTTTCAACAAAAGTTCTACATACAGATGAAACATAAGGGATTTGTAATTCTTGAATGTGTGAAAAAATTAGTCCTTTAGTGTATTTTAAGTTATTTTGCTTGCAGGTAATGAAATGAAGAATTTATAAGTAGTGAAATCAAGAATCAAGAATATTATGAGGTGTTGTCTTTCACAGGTTCTTGGGCTGTGATGGCATGAAACCCAGAAAACTCAAACGGGTCTTTCCAACAACTCATGTTAGCTCAAAAATACAATTACTTTATATTTACTTTTATTATTTAGTACAAAACTATGTATTCTTGCGCAGTACTTTCATACAGATGTACATATCTGTGCATACAGAATTTAGCCTTTCTTCAGAAAGGTATTTTAGGCACTGCTGTTTGGAAGCAATCGTCAAAGCAGAATAGCTGATCCATAGAGAAATCGCTTTATATATAATATTAAAGAGGCTGTGATTGAATTCAAAGGGAGAATTAGAATTATTGAAAATCAATTCATGTAAATTCAGTGTATTTCCTAATTGTCATTTCATTACTTAAATACATGTTTGAGGAGACAATGATTTTTTTTAATGTCAATATTCTTTTGAAGGAGTCAGAGAAGACACAGTGTTATCAGTGTCAATGCTCACAAAAACAGAGAAAGAATATTTTGTGATAACAAATGCCATTTTAAGGGAAACATCCATATTCCCTATCATTTGTCATTCACACTGGCTTATAGATATATTCTAGCAAAGACTGTAAGAAAACTGACTTCTCAAGAAATGTATGAGTAGGCTGTGATAGACAAGAATTATTCAATGTGTTCTAAGTAACATGTAAACATTTACATTTTAGTTAATACTCATTCTAACTTGTCAGGGTAATTGAAATTAAAGTATTCTTTAGCTGTGCTAATGTAGGATCAGACATTTGAAATATTTATTTGTAAGTATGGCATATTTGCACTTCTAATCTTTGGTTTTCTTTCTAGCAAGAGATTTTTTGTTCCCACTAAATTCTGCTGAATTTCATAATAAAGCTTGTTTTGTGTTTATGTTTATATACATGTATATTTAAATATAAATGCATACATATTTATGTATGTATATTTGTGTATTCATAAATGTATTCGTGTGTGTGTGTGTGTGTGTTTATGTGTAGAGCAGTGAAGATTTTGCTTGCATGATCCAAATGAAGCACTATTAAAATTTGAGATTGGCATAATGGAAAGAGAAAAAGAATGCAGTTCTTTGTGGGTCTTTCACAGGTGGCCTATGAACAGTGAAGATGCTCATGGCAGTTACTGGATGAGTCTTCCTTTCCCTGGTGTTTCTTTATAGACAGTCAAGGCCATAAAGTTGACTGAATGACAATAACACACGCTGCTAAGGCAGATTTCTCTCTTAGAACCACATGTTCTTTATTTCTACAACCCTATAGTAGTGCTTGTGAAATCCCTTGCCTGCTTCTTTAACTTTTTCACTTTTAAGAAATTAAGCCCTTTGGCTTAGGTGAATTAACCAGGGTAAATTCACAGAAACATTGCAACATGGTTCTGTCAATGAAAAGTATGACAGAAAAGGATTTCTACCACAAAACTGGGTTTAAAGTGTCTCAAGTTCAACTTTGTTACATATGAAAATTATTTATCACACAAGTTCATTTATATTCTATCTTAATTACTATGATTTAAAGCTAAGAGAGTTTAAGAACTCCATAACTAAACTGGATCAAAATTTTTTTAAATAAAATCTGGTAGCCTTTTATTTTCTATTTTAAATAATCATCAACAATGTGAAGACTCAAAAACAAATATATACTTCTTATTCCCCTCCACAAAATACATGCATAAGGTTGATTTGGAACCATGTTTACGAGTATAACTAAAATATATTCAAGGAAATACTCCCTAGTTGAGAGATACTGAGTTCATCTCTTCCAGATAACTTCAAGATAAGACGTAAAATTCCACTGGGTTATGCATTCATTCTAAGAATCACATTCAAGATATAAAATGCATCTATATTTTAAATCTAGAATTTTTACTGTTATTTGAAAAATATGTATATCATTGTGACTTAGCCACAAATAGAACGTAATATTCTCCTAAATCTCATAATACTGTTATATTAAATATGTGTGTTTTCTAGTCATTTTATGTGTTGGGTGATACTTGTTGGCATCTTATTTATTCTTTCTAGAAGATAAACATAAAATTAAACATGATAGTATCAATTTTACATAAGATATGTAGTTAACATCTAAAAATATTTTATTATCATATTAATAATCTATCCAGTCTGAGATTAAAATTATATTTTCAACATACATAAATGGCAAAAAGTATTTAATTAATCATTTTGTTCCCTAAATTAGCAAGTAAAAGTGATCAAGCAGTGCTTTTAAAACGTCAAATTATATGACACTGATAGAGCATTGTAAGTCAAGTGTTTACAGGAAAGAAATTCAACCGAAAATAAATAAAATTAGTGTAGTGAGAAAAGCAATTTACATTACTATATTTAAGCGTTTATGAATATTTTAGTCAACAGAAATGTCAGCAACAAGAGTTGCTTGAATTTTAGAAACAAGTGGAGTATATAGACATAATTCTAATATTCATAGTCATGTAAGAGAATATGAATTTAAGTGATTATCTTTCATGCTAAAGTGTATGGAAGTTATTTAAAATATTTTACTATGGTGAATCTATAGTTTTCAGTTTGTATTAACTGAAAGTAAAAATACTTAGATGCTTTTACAATTTAATTTACTAATGATTCACAGGAGAGTTGGAAATACTGTCACTCTTTGTAACTTTCAACTTTATAATGGCTTTATCATTTGTAATATTGTTTTCTTACCTGTTGACTATCACAACTTATGAGTTGTTTACACAAATTGTATGATATGTATTTATATTCTGTAACTAATTAGTCACTCACAACATTATGTATATTGATTTTCTCATGGATATATTAAAGGTTTCTCTGGTTGATCAACTTCTGACACATGGTGTTCTGTTCATGTGCTAGACACAGCATAGCGTTAAAGTGATTAGGAAATATAATGAAGTTTCCCCAACAATTTTCAATTTGTGATTGCTATAATTTCCAACATGTAGCTAATATTTGTCATTATTACTCAGATGTCAAATACAGAAAACATAAAAGCACTTTCATTTTCTGGTAGATTATCACTTATCTTAGCTTTCTATTGCTGTGATGAAACACCATGACCAAAGCAACATGTGGAGGAAAGTGTTTAATTAGCTTATATACCTGAATTATAGTCCCCAGAGGGAAGCCAAGGTAGGAACTCAAACAAGTCAGGTACATACATGGAGAGAGAAGCTGGTTCAGAACCCATGGTGGAGTGCTGCTTGCTGGCTTGCTCCTCATGACTTGCTCAGCCTATATTCTTATAGTACCCAGGACCACCAGCTCAGGCGTGGCACCACCTCGATGAACTGGGTTCTCCCACATGAATCAGTAATTATGAAAATGCTATACAGGCTTGTCTGCAACCCAATCTTTTGGAGGCATTTTCTCAATTCAGATTTCCTCCTTTCAGATGATTATAGCTTGTATCAAGTTGACAAAAATCTAGACATACCACCATTCTACTTTAAAAAATTAAAGATTCTATTATTTACTAATAAATACTTCCATACAAATATGAAATTACAAGGCAATTATCTTCTCAGCATGTAAAATATAGCATGCTGGATTCTGTATTAACTGATATTAATTTAATGGGCTTTTAAATTCTAATAAAATGTAATCTCAGAAGTTGTATAGCATTCTGAGTGCCACACTTCATTAGGTGTTGTAATTTAAAAACAATAACAACAAAAACACACGGCATAGGTTCATAGCCAGAGGATCGAGATCCTGCTTCTTTTGAGGAAGAATAAAATACATGGAACTAGAAAACTTCAGAATCTTTGTGTGTGAGTGTGTATTTGTGTGAAATTATAGGTGTCTATTGTATCTCTGTGTTGTTTTGTGGAAGGTTATGAGCTTCTATGTGCATCTCTGTGTATGCGTGTAAGTCTGTGTGTGTATATATATATATATATATATATATGATATTTTTTAGAAAAGGGAAATCTGACATAAGTATGCAGGATACAGTGTGGATCTTGTGATTGCTTGCTGGCCATTTGCTTCATTTTTTGGCAATGAGACTCAATAACAGTGATGAATGTCTTTGGCAATTATGCAAATAATAGTAATTAATGAAAAAGCAATTTGTTAAGTATGCTGCAAAGACAATGATTGGGTGTATTTATTATGCAACAAATCTCATAAAAGTTTAAAAAAATATGTTTTATCATAGAGTAGCCATTCTAAATACTTGTTATCCAAAATATTTGATAAACAGGGTAACCATTTTCAAACTTGAAGTCTGTAAGATATACTACTTTTTTTTCCTTATGAGTATAGCTGCATGGCATGGGAACTATCTTATGATCTCTATCCATTCAATTTCATTGGGATTTGCTATAGACACTGGTTTTGTCAATTATACAAATGTGAATTGCTAGATAAATGCTTATAAACTTTTTTATAAAGAAGAAATACTTGATGTTTTTAGATTGTTAGAAATTATTTCATATTCCTTTTTTCTTTTTTTTCCGAAGAATTTTTCTTCTTTCTTTTCTTTTTTTTTTCAAAGATTTATTTATTACGCAGAGTCTTCTGCCTGCATGTATGCGTGCATGACAGAAGAGGGCACTAGACCTCATTACAGGTAGTTTTGAGCCACCATGGGGTTACTGGGAATTAAACTCATGACCTCTGGAAGAGGAGCCAGTGCTCTTAACCTTTGAGCCATATCTCCAGCCCTCATATTCTTTTTCAGTTAGAAAAAAAATTACTATGATTTTGATACTACTATTCATACATAGTGACAATAGATTTAGTGTCCCCATAAACATGTTGTTTTAGCTACTTTGTATTTCTGAAATAAACCACTGACTGTAATCCACTTGTGCAGGAGAGTGTTTACTTGCCTTACAGATAAAAATAAAGCATCAAGCTAGGTCAAAACAGAAGCAGTTCAAAGCTAGAACCTGCAGGCAGGAACTGAAGCTGAGATCATGGATAAACACTGCTTCCTGGCTTGCTTTTCTTGGCTTGTTCAGCCTGCTGTCTCATACATTCTGGTACTACCAACTAAGAGATTATACAACCTCCAGTGTGCGGACCTCTCCTATATGAATTATTAATCAATAAAGTGGATGCTGGATATTTGGCTCAATGGTTAATAACATTGTTCTTGTTGAGAACCTAGATTT
>CABHPH010160854.1:0-21851 GCA_902168325.1 Peromyscus nudipes
GTGTGTGTGTGTGTGTGTGTGTGTGTGTGTGTGTATGTGTGTGTGTGTGAACCCAGACCTCATTGATTCCACTAGACTGACTAGCCAGCAAACAAACCACAGAAGCCATTTTGTCTCTATCTTCCTAGCACTGAGATTGCAGGGCAGATAAGTGCTGATGTGCCTAGAATTTTTTTGGGTGAATCTAAACTAGGGTCCTTAGTCTTGTACAGTAGGCACTTTATGGGCTGAACCATTTTCTTTGTTTTTATAGCCCATTGATTCCAATTTCTGCTGACCATGTATTCATGAATGTGAGCCATCCACTGAAGAGTGGGCAACCTATCAGTGACTTTTCATTAAGGAAAACACACTTTCTTTTTTCCAGAAACTATCAGCTGTCAATAGCTTTTCAGCTAGAATTGAGTGACTCATCACCATCCTCCCTCCATGCTGGAATGTTGACTGGCTTGATCTTCTGCTGGTCTTGTTCAGGTAATGTTAACTGGACCTAAGAAAGAGGGTGATGTAGATATCTCATTTGTTACTGAGCACTCCATAAATACTTACTGAAGGGCTTTTGCACGCCCGAGCATGACAAGCATGGCAAACATGGCACCAGGAGGTTTGGCCTTTTATCTTTCTCTCCCTTGCCAAATTGTTAGACTATATTCCTAAAGCTAGCCACCAAGGTCTATTCCCTTATTTGGCTACCCACTCATTCCTGGGACCAATTACCAAGGTCCAGCTATCAAAACATCAAGTTTCAGCAATAAAAATATATTTTTTTGACTAATCTAATTAAAACACCCATCAGAACTTACCAACATGCCCTAGCTCATTTTAACACAGACCACCCTTTTCTCTCTTAACATTATCTCTTGCAAAGCTATCTGCTGCTGTTTCAGCCACCTTGTCTTTTTGTTTTGCTTAATAAAGGATCTATTTGCATTTGGCTTGTGTTTGGAAATTGATGTTTGGGTGTGGTCTGTGCCTAATCTAGGGTCTAGAGGGGAGTACCCCAAAGTAAGTAGACCCCTTCATTTACGCTTTGGATTTTGACCAATTGTCAATTTCTGCATAAATTGCTGTCTGCTGCATACCCAAACACCAAAATTTCTGATGAGGTCTGAGATAAGGGGCATGAATTTTAAATATTAGGACTGTGTGTGTAAATCAAGGTAAGTCTTTTTTCCTCAACAAGATATTTAAATTTTCTTTAAGTTTAAATTCTGTGCTTCTTCCCACCCCTGCAGAGGAGCTTTCCAATGAACAAGGAGAAGACAAGGGGAAGAGCAAGGGTTTGGAAGGACTAGAAGCCCATGTGAGTAAAAACAGTTGTCCTTTAACATAAATCTGACCATTTGTCTAATTCTCTCAGCTCAGCCACTCTTCAATTCTAAATTATAATGTCTACATTTCTTGCCAAGTCATTCTGGCCAGCTATCATTGACTGTTGCCTAACTCTCTTATTTCATCTGCGGCCTCTGCTTTTTGCTCTCAACACCTGCCGTAATAAATTATTTTGAATTACTCTGCCTTTCTTTTCTGTTCATGCCTGTCGTGGTTTAAAAGTCTACTTTTCCCCATAGACTCATGTTTTGAGAGCTTGTTTCCCATCTAGTGGCACTGCTTGGGGAGACCATGAGGCTTTTGGAAGGTGGTGCCCAGTAGGTAGAGGTAGGTGCTGGGGCAGGCCTTTGAAGGCTAATGACTTTCGGTTTTCTGGACTGTTGGGATATGCTTAGCTCCACGTCACTCTTACTATTACAGATAAGGGTGCGCCCCATCCCTGTGATGAACTGAAAACCTTGAGCCATGTTAATCTTTCTCCTTTCACCTGTTTTTGTCATGTATTTGTTACAAGGGTGTAGCAGTCACCAATACAATGCCTTGCTTTGCTCATATGGCGATATTCTATTTCCATTGTTATTTCTCTTGTCTATCTAGCTGAAGCTGGCTATTTTCTTCTCCCAACTCTCCTCTCTTCTCCTTTACTGTGGGCAAATGGATAGACAATCTCTCTTTTGCTGTTACTATTGTACCTTGTGTCACTCATAGACATCTTTATCAGTTCTCATTTTGAAACCATTTCTGGGTCCCCTTATTTTTCTAACCCATTGTTCGCTTCCTCAGGTTATGCTTTGGCCTCCTTTAGCTCTTCGTGTTTAGCTCTGTCTTTGGCATAGTGTGGATACTCTTGGAATGTTTCTTGAATGAATGATGAATGGACAATGATCCAGATCATCTTTCAGCTGTGGACTGAGAATAAATGAGTTCTCCATAGCTAATGAAGAATAGAGGAAATAGAGAAATGTCTTTGAAGATGCACAATTGCCGTGGTCCAGTTTCTACTTTCCAATGCACTCTGAGCAAGCTCCATGTCTGACCACCTCTATGTCCTGCAGTAGTTACCTGAGCACCTGAAACAAAGGAAATCAAATGCTTATTATACAATAAGATTATATGTTTCAGTAAATGAAAGCCTGAAAGTTTAATGCTTCCAGAAAAACAGAAAGCCTCAATCTACCCATCAGAAGGAGACAAAACTGACTTGAGAACTACAGAAGGTAAAATTTTCCCCACCTTAAATTAGCACCCAATAGGAATATCTGAAATCTAATCAGTGATGACTCCTTCAAGGAAAGGTAGCATTTTTCAAACAGGACTCCTAGTAAACAAAAACTGTGTGGTGATTTGGATCATTTCTTATAAATTATATATATATATATACATATATATATATAAACTCCCTTTGTCTTTTTTCAATTTATATTTTGAACAAACATGAAACTCCTGCTTATTTTTAATGTAAAGAAAACTTAATGCAACTAAAACATCATGATGGTTAAGCTTTGCTGATACTAAATTACTGGTCACAGTAAACATGGCATTTCATTACCATCTAATTTATACATTCACATTATATCACTGTGTGTCCTTTGCCTGCCATCTGTGGTGTCTATGACATCACTTGTAAGACAGATCACTATTTTAAGTAAGCTTATTTTAGCTCAGCCTCAAATAAGCAGAAGATTGCCTTACCTGTAATGACTGATAATGAAAAGAAAATTAAACCACAATAGCTGTGTTCCTTCAAAGGAATGCAATAAGCACACAAGTGCTCAATAAAGCTGAATGCTTCAGTAAATAGAGTATCATAAGCACTACAAAAGCAACTGGAGTTGTGTTTTGATTTATGACTATTAGGAAGATTTAAGCAACTCTCTGAGATTTCTCTGAATTACATTCAAATATCCTAACTATAATTTCAAAAGACAAGAATAACCACTGAGTATAAAGGAAATAACCACTTAACAGTCCATAAACTCCCCAAATGACTTACCAGTAAACAAACAGAAGTCTATTCACTGGAGCAGCATCTATTTTTAGGAAAAGATAATAAACTAATAATAATTTCGAACATTGGCTGAGTCATGAAAATTCACTGTACTGAGTACATGACAGGAAAGGAGGTGATTAAATTATGAGTATTTTTTTCAGTTATAAGCATACAGAGGAAAAAAAGCATTTAATTCTATTTTAACTTCATGTGTGAACCAAGATTGGAGAAGATTATACATGGTAGTGTATACGGTGACTTAGAAACATTATTTTGTATAAATCAAATGCCTAATATTTACCAATTTGTTAAACAATAGTGAACAAAGCAGATCGATCGATCGATCGATCGATAGATAGATAGATAGATAGATAGATAGACTATCATCACAATTTCTATAGTAGAGGCATGTGAGCACTGTTGTACCACCATATATGAACAATAACCTGATCTGTCTTTGTGTGAGAGTATTATAAAAGAGAGACCAGAGCTTTGCTGAAGAGATCTTGTTTATGATTGGTTTTGAAGATAGGGAATTCTTGCAGGGGCAGGGTGCTACAGACAGAAACAACATCCAGTCAATCAAGGTATCTCTATAAGAAGCAGTTTCTAGCCGGGTGGTGGTGGTACACGCCTTTAATCCCAGCACTTGGGAGGCAGAGACAGGCAGATCTCTGTGAGTTCGAGACCAGTCTGGTCTACAGAGTGAGATCCAGGACAGGCACCAAAGCTACACAGAGAAACCCTGTCTTGAAAAAAACCAAAAAACCACCAAAAAAAAAAAAAAAAGAAGAAGAAGCAGTTTCTATGGCCAGCACAATGTTCTCACTAAACTCACAGCACAGATTTGCTAAATTGTAGTGCAGCATCAGTAATAAGCAAGAAATACCCCCCGCACCACACAACTTTGTTTATATTATAAATAAGCTACAGGTAAAATCACTTTCCAAAGGGGATCAAAGATACTTATTTTAGGTTCTTTTTGCTTTATGGGGTTGCAAACTACTAACTTTAGATAAAAAATAAGTACTCAAATAAAACTTCTTAGTAAATTAAAATTTTTCTTGAGTTGATGGCATCGAATATTTAATGACCACTAAATCCATAAAGTGGAGTTATAGAAACTGATACTCAAAGGAACTTTTACATTATAAAATATGTATAACTCTATTTAGAAGTGTTTGTCATGGTGGTTTTGTGTAATAACAAATTTAGCATATTAGATTTTTTTTCTTCAGTCACCTGCAGGTGCAATGTGACTACATGTGAAACAATTCAGCCGACATGGGGAATTTGGGACACTAACATGATGTTAAATGTAGTACTTCAGCAGCTAGAAATGGTTTCCATTTCTTTTATTATAATATTTGAAGTTTTAAATTTGCAATTAAAATGTATGATCAGCAAATGTAACAGATATTAACGGTAAAAAAATGCCTTCAGGAAACTGTTAATAGCTAGTGGCATCTGTGACTAATGAATACTCTATTGGTTTAGGCTGTGACTAATAAAATAAATGTTTAGAAAAAAATCTGTATGTTAGTATATTATGAACAGTAATCATGCTGTGATGGATTTGTTCCATGCATAAGGATGAGGTATGTGTGTAAAGTTTTCTCATTGTTTAATAAAGTTGATTAGCCTGCTTCAGTACTTGGTACCAAGTACAGACTATCATTGTCTATTTATTTTCATCTAGTGAGCTAACTAAAAACATTTCAGTTAATTGAACATCATGATCTATTGTTATGTAAGGAGATTAAAAGTTCAATTCCCAAAGAAGATTGTGTATTTACAATTAGCTTCCCAGCTAAGCTGCTTTTAATCGTACCTTTTGTTTTTTATGTTCTAAATTTATGAATAATCTGCTCTAATGTCTCAGGAATTTCTGACCTAAACTAGGGTATTATTTATTCCAATAAAATATATATCCAACTACTATCAAATAGTTGCTAGTTTATGAGTCTGGTGATTTTCAATAATAAAAGCTCACATATTTGTTGATGTTTGACCTATCAGGAGTGGATTATTTCTCAGCATTCAAATTTACTAGATGTAAAACATCTTTATTAGGTTAGGATTC
This sequence comes from Peromyscus nudipes, assembly GCA_902168325.1. NCBI lineage: Eukaryota > Metazoa > Chordata > Mammalia > Rodentia > Cricetidae > Peromyscus > Peromyscus nudipes. The sequence goes on from CABHPH010160854.1 coordinate 5,406, forward strand.
TCAGAATTGAAGGATGTTTACAATGTGCATCAATTTGAAATATCACTAAGAATGATGACTAATCCTTTATTCAGAAGCCAGAGTTTGCCTCATCCCAGGTTTCAAACTTACAGATCTACAGTCTGCCAAATTCTTCTAATAACTTCTCCATCAACCCCCTTAAAAGCAAATTTACTTTTTTTTTTCTGGCAATCTAGCTTCTTCTTCTGAGTCTCTGTGTTGACGGTCCTCTTACTGGTTTGATTCCCCCCTCTGTTTATTATATGAAGTAATTCCTTGTTTCTTTGATTTGTCTTCTATAAAACTGGTGCTCTTTGTCTCGTCTTCTTCACTCTCATTTTTGCCCCCACATCACAGTACTTGGAAACTGGTCTTCTTCTGTAGTAACTCTAGGTTGGCTGGAGTAAGCCATAAGCAGTACAATATGAAGTTGATCACAGCCTGTGCGTTAGAAGGGTGGAAACACACACGTGGGAGACAAGGGCGGCAGAGCCCGTGGGAGCAACGTCGTTTGCATTTTTTTTCTGTAACAGGAAAGCCGTAATTCATTTTCTTTAATATCAAAGAACTCATCTGTTGTATTGAATACACTATCTGTAATTGATTTTTAAGTGTCCTTAATATTTAATCTATCCGTGTATTTATTAGAACGTTGGAAAATGAGATCTTTTGAAATATTTTAAGATTTACCATAAAGTAGTGAGAACTGTAGTACAAAGAAATAGAATATGTTTTACGGTGATCCTCTGTTTGAACAATGTTTTCATGTTCTACTGGCAGTTGTGGTCTACTTATGCACATATATACTAATTATAATTGATTTTATTCTTAAACACTGGAAAGCAAACTGTAGGTATATATCACTATTCATTTTTAAAGACATGACCCATGATGGGTTTTTCATACTCCACATCTATGCATATAACTGGATTTAGTGGGTCATAAAAAGAGACATGAAATTTGGAGGGGGCATACTGGGGGGACATGAAGAGAGTTGGATGGGAGAAATGGGGGCTAAATATGGTAATATTGCATTGAGCACATCTATGGTTTCTCAAAAATAAAGCTTTAAAAAATCGGAAAGGAGAACTAGAGTCTTAGGAGAAAAAAACCCAATAAGCTAAATAATCATCGGATATAAACTCTCATCCTAATTTTATAACATGATTTATACGTATACACACCAGAGTTTTAGACCAAAGGAAATGTCAGAAGACTGTACAATAACAAATTAGAGTGATTGTTTAGAGCTGTGACACTGGTGATGAGCCTGGGGAGAATTTGAGAGACGGTGTATATTTATTTGATGTATCTCCTTCCTGAATTTCTTACTTTGTTAAACAAACGCAAGGTTTCTAAAGCTATTTTTTTCCAAAAACTTTTTTGCGTATGTTTATTGTCGAGAGTACTCTGTTACATAAGGGCACTTTCATAAATTCTATCATGTGTCCCCCCGTGCCCCTACTCTTTTCTTTCTTCCCCTAACATTCATTAGTCTCCTTTGTTCTCCTAGGCAGTTTCACTGCCTCTCTCGTGTGTGTGTGTGTGTGTGTGTGTGTGTGTGTGTGTGTGTGTGTGTGTGTATGTGTAATTTTCTGAATTAATATATAACTATGAAGTGGTATTTGCCTTTCTGACAGTGTCATAACTTTTCTTAATATGATTATTCCCATTTACATCCACATTTTTTCAAACAACATAGCTTTATCATTTTCATTACTGAAAAATTCCATTCTGTATATCACATTTTCTTTAACCAGTCATCTGTTCTTAGACACTTAGGTTGGTTTAATATTTTAGATACATGAACAGTCCTGTGAAAATCATTGATGTCCAAGTATCCTGTGACACATTGTCTTGGAATTGTTTGGGTAAATAAGCAGGAGTGGTATAGCTGTGCTATATTGTAGTTTTTTAAAAAACAAAATTTTGAGAAATCTCCATAATGATTTCTTTTTGAGACAGGGTCTCACTATGTAGTCTTGGCTGGCCTGGAAACTCACTATGTAACTCAGGTTGGCCTCAAACTCATAGGGATCCACCCATCTATGCCTGCTAAGTGCTAGTGTTGAAGGGGAATGCCCCTATGCCCAGCCTCCATAATGATTTTTGTAGGGATGGATTGACATATGCCTTCACTAGCATGTAAAAAGGTTCCCTTTTGTCCACATCCTTGACAGCAGCTTTTGTTCTTTATTTTCTTAGTGATGGTCATTTTGAATGAGATGAGATGGAGTGTAGATGTACTCTTTTTTCTTGAAGGATTTTAAATTGTTTATTGACTATACATGATAACAGCTGGTACACAAGCTTCATTTCTACCTACCATCTTACTATTATTCAATTTACATATTGCATAGAATGTGCAAACAATCATTTTATAACCAAAAAGTTTTGCTATGAAAGTGACCCTCTCAATAGTGAAACTCTTAAATTCACAATGTCACTGCTAATTTAAATACACCCAAAGACAATGGCTTCTCCATCTAAGTAGTTGTAAACACATTTCAAATGTAATCTCGCACCCCTCTGAAGGAATTCTAACTTTACACTATTGGAAAAGTTTACCAAGATGATTTCAGAGTATACCAACGTTATGCAGCAGATTTTTCAAAAGACATATTCAGCATCATCATCAGGCTATTATATTAATTAATCCACAACATCAGTGAAAAAAGAAATGTACATGAAAACCCCTTGTTGAAATGCTTTACATGTTTCATGTAACAGAGATGAAGATAACCTGTTACACAGTTAGTCCAAACACAACTCAAGTGTTTTTGCCCATAAACATGGGTATTACCTAAAATTCACCTTTGTAGCAGTTACGCTGTGCTCACACTGTACTTGGCTGAGTTTATAATCGGTTATAATTTGTGGCTTCCTACCACTTCTCTGGCTTTTGTCTCTCACCAACATTGTCTCCTGGCAGTAATTAGAACCTTCTGCATTGCCATAGCTCCTGTTGGAACCACTGTACTCACTTTGGTTTTGTGGTTTGGCAAAAACATGACTTCTACTATTGTAGGAGCTAACGCTTCTGCCTCCAACATTTTCCTCTTTGTAGGCCCAAACTTTGAATATTAATTGTAATCGTCAAAATCATTGGCAATTACATTACATTTCAAAATTGCTTACATCATTACCAAATCCATGGTAGTCATCCCCACTGCCGTCTTTTCTGCCATCACTATCACTCTACCATCAAAGCCACTGTGACCACTGGTTTCCTCTATGAGCAAAGTTGTCGTTGCCACCAAAACCACCAAATTTTTCAAAACCACGTCAGTGTCTTTGATACTTGACGCGTGAGCCATCTCTTGCTTTGGCAGGGCTTTTCTTACTTCACAGCTGTGTCCATTCATACTATAGTATTTCTGAACAGCAGCCTTCTCCATAAAGTCATGGTCATCAAAAGTCAACAAAGCAGAGGCTCTCTTTTCCCCACTGTATTTATCAGTCATGATTTCAGTCCCTTCAGCTTTTCCATACTGTTCGAAATGAACTCACAGGCAACGCTCTTCAGAATCTTCTCTAATTCCAGCAGATATGTTTGACAGTTAAATGGGAAGCTGGTCTTTGACAATCTACTTTTGACATAGCTTTCTTTGGTTCCACAATTTTCTCCATCCACCTAACGTGGTCTTTCATTCTTGGTTATAGCTACCTTATCCACAGAGGCTAAGTGACCTTGAAGCCTCAAGAGCACGTAGTGTTTAGATCTTTCATTATCACACACAGTAGACGAGTGTTCTTATTGCTTAAAATGGCTCCTCAGACTTGCACCAGTTGTTCTGAAGCTCATTCCTCTGATGAAGAACTTCTTCAGCTGTTTTGTTGCTATAAGAGATTTTGATATAGACAAAACAGGAGAGAGATGAGAACCTTCAACAGTTTGTACTTCTATGAGGGACAGTGAGCATGTGTACTTAATCTTTTTGAGAATAATCTATTTCATTAGCCCATTTTCTGATTGGCCTGTTTGAGTTCTTGTTTAATTTGCATTCTGTGTATAGTCTAGATAATAATCTTCCGTCAGATGTATAATTAGCAAAGATTTTTCTTCTCTTCTGTAAGCTGTTTTTTATTTGACTAATTGTTTCCTTTGCAATGTAGAGCTTAATTTCATAAGGTCCATTTGTCAGTTGTTGGCATTATTTCCTGAGTGACTAGAATCATACACAGGAAGTCTTTCTATGCTTAAAGCTTCAGGCATTTTCTCAATGCTTTCCCCTAACAGTTTTAGACTTTCAAGTCCTATATTTAAGATCACTGATTAATTTGGAATGTAAATTTTGTTATAGTTATTTAATGTGTGTGTGTGTGTGCATGCACATATATGAATACCCTTGTATGCATATATGAAGGTCAGAGGACAACTTGTGGGAATATCAGTTCTCTTGTTCTATCATGTGGGTACTGGGGATGGAACTTGGGTCATCAGGCTTGGAGGCAAGAGCCTTTACCTATTGAGACATTTCACAGACCCTGGGACTGAATTTGGTACAGAGTTAATGATAAGGATCTGAGTTTAATTCTTCTACATGTGGACACACAGTCTCAGCACCATTTATTGAAGAGGCTGTTTTTCTATAGTGTATGGAAGTAGAAGAATTTATAAACAGTCTTATTAAATAAGAAACACAGAACCAAATACAGAGGGATAAGCCATAGAAATCAGAGCAATAGCCACCAACTAACCTTAGCTTACCACCTCGACATAGCTCCCCAACAGAGCTTCTTCCTATCTAACCTGTGCCTTTATTGCCTTCCTATTCTGCCTTTTCATTGGCTCTAAGCCCAGCCACATCACTTCCTCGTCACTGCCTGTCTATACAGACCTCCAGGTCTCTATGGTTGGTACTGGGATTAAAGATGTGTGTCACCACACTTGCTGTGTCCTTGAACACACAGAGACTGTGTCTGCCATGTGATTGGATTAAGGGCATGTGCTACCACCGCGTGACTTCTGTTTATGGCTTGCTATGACCTCTGATCTCCACACAAACTTTATTTATTAACATACAAATAAAATATCACATTTCAGCACAAATAAAATATCACCACATATAATTTTCTTTGTATCTTTATAAAACATCAGATACTTAGAATACCTTTTCCCTTCCTTTGACCTTAAGGTCTTTCATGGTGAGATATGTTTCTCAGAGGCAACCAATAGACAAATCCTAGTTTTATTTATTTGTTTCTTTTTTAAAAATTTAATTAAATGTAATTACATAATTTCTTACCTTTCTCTCCTTCCTTATACACATGTTATGTCTGCTTCTCTCAACTAAATTCACTGTGATCCTATTTTTTTTCATTTAATTTAATCTGCTACCCTGGGTCTATTGTTGGGGAATTGAAATGATTGGTATTTAGATGTATCAAAAAGTGTGTTTGTCTTTGTTTGGATTTTGGTTTTTCTTTTAAATTTGGTTTTGTTTTTTTTTGGGGGGACTTGAAAGGCACAGGGCAGATTTGAGGAGATGAGAGATAAGTGGGATTGAATGAATGATGTGAATCCCCACAAAGAATCAGTAAAAGTTATAGAAAAACAAACACAGACTCTCTCTCTCTCTCTCTCTCTCTCTCTCTCTCTCTCTCTCTCACACACACACACACACACACACACACACACGCTACCACCACCACCATGAGCAACAAAATAGTAAGAATTAACAATCACTGGTCATTAATATTCCTCACTATCAATAGACTAAATTCACAAATAAAAAGACATAGGCTAACAGAATGGATAAAAAAAAAAAAAAAAAAAAACAGGATCCTTCATTCTGCTGCATACAAGAAACAAATTTTAACATCAAAGATAGACATTACCTCAGAGTAAAGGGTTGGAAAAAGATATTCTAATTCAATGGACCTAAGAAGCAAGGTGGTGTAACTATCCTAATTTCTAGCAAAATAGACTTCCAACCAAAATTAATCAAAAGAGGTAGAGAAGGGCATTTTATATTCATCAGAGGAAAAATCCACCAAGATGATGTCTCAATTCTGAACATTTATGCCCCAAATGTAAGGGTACCTGCATTTGTAAAAGAAACATTACTAAAGCTTAAATCACATATCCAATCACACACAATAACAGTGGGAGACTTTGACACCCACTCTCATCAATGGACAGGTCATTCAGACAGAAACTAAACAGAGAAATAATGGAACTCACAGATGTTATGACTCAATGAACCTAACAGATATCTGCAGAACATTCCAGCCAAACACAAAAGATTATACCTTCTTCTCAGCACCTTATAATAGAACAATAGAGATGTGGCAAAGCAGAAAAGACACAGTTTTCATTAAATGTAGAATGAAAAGAGGTATAGAGATGCAATAAAGAACTTAAAACCATTCCAACTGTCAGGGAGGTTAAAACTTAAACCAGGTCATTCTATGTTATTTGTGATAGCCTATCAGAAGGAAAATTATAAAAGGAATGAGGAAAAAAGAGAAGAAAAACTGAAGAGAGAGAAAGAGACTAAAGGAGGGCTAGTAAATTAGCTAGCCTGCTAATTTGACATTGTGTGTTAAAGGTGGAATAGAAATGAAGGAGAGATAGTTTGATGGAGTTACAGAATCTGAGTACAGTCATGCTTTCTTGCTTGTTCCGGTCTTGGCTATTGACATTCTTTCCAGTTGACCACACCTCTGGGATGTCCTTTTGTAGGTGTGGTCACATATCGGAGATGTTTAGAGGGTTAGGCTGAGAATGTGGTTCTTGCCTCTGGGTAGCCCTTTGAAAATTGGATCAGGGATATCGGATCTTGTTCCAGTTAGTGAGAGGTCCTTTATTGTTAGATCACAGTTGCGACTCATACTCCTGGGCAGTTCTCAGGAGTACAGTGTTCATTCTGGCCTCCATGCCTGGGTGGTTCCTCCTTGGAGTGCTGTGAGGAGCCTCTGTCTAAGTTTCCTTACAAACTCTGACTCTAAGAGGGCTTCCCCCTCACTGAATGCTATCTGTGGAAATTTCCTCTCTGTAGTCTACAGGTATTTTGCTGGTCATGGTTCAGCATACAGTCTCGTGACCTTCTAGGTTTCCTGGGAAATGGGCTCACTAATGGTCTGGGACTGCCAAACTATCGACTTAGTCTTCTTGACTCTGCTTTGGTCAAGGGCCATGAATAGAAGGTTTTTCCTGGAGTCTGTCCTTACTCTGCTATGTGTAACTTTTATTTCCTTTTCTACTTCTCTCTCTTTTTTAAAGTTTTCATTGAAATGTCTGAGAGTTCAGTGCTGATTTTCCAAGACTTAAGTCTTAAACATGACTCTGGTTATTCCTCATCCTGGGAGATTTCCTCAAACCAAACCAGTCCTGAGATAGACTCTGGATTTCCTCTGATTTGTAATGTTTCTTATTTTACTTTGCTATTAAACTGGAGGTTTTGTGGTCATCAACCACTTCTTGTGATAACTGTCTCCCAGTTTTCCCCAATTTATTCTCTAGATATTCTAGCAAACCATTCCTGAGATTCATCCAGCACCTTTACAAGCCCCTATTTATTTTTTGAGAAAAAAAATATTGGTATGTAGCACAGGTGGCCTAAAACTTAGAATTCTCCTACCTCACTTTTCTGAATGCTGGAATTCAATGTGTGTAGCAGCATACCCAACTTCCATCATCCTCAAGAGCATTTCTACATACGGTTCTAAACCAAGGGCATTCTACCTGACCACAGTTCAGACCTTCAAATAAAGAGATCTATACTGACACATTAGTGTTCACTTGGGATACATTGCTTAAATCTTACTGGTTACTTCAGAAATGTTCCCTTTTCTTTTTTGGTCCAGGATCCAGTTTGTGCACTGTATTCTTGTGTGGCAGTGAGACTTGGGTAGATCCCACAATTTAGGTTAGAAAGATATATATATGGTATATGGTATATGGTATATGGTCAGGACAATGTGATTCCATCCAAAGCAGATTGTCAGTGGTTTAATCTCAAACTAATACAGAGTCAGGCAGGGTCTGATTGTGAAACTCACATACTATTTCAGTGGTTTTGTTTATTTGGAAATTTTTTGAAAAGTTTTCAGTAAAACCTAACGGGAGCTGCACTGAGGAAGTCATGGAAGTTGTTAATGTCATGTGAAACCGAATCCCTATGTTATCAACTCAACCATCCAGTCATTGGGCACCATGTTCCCTGGCAGTAGACTGTCATGTTGTAGTAGAAACAAAGTCAGTAGGAGGCACAGGAACAAGTCTGCACAATTTTACATTTGAATTTTCTTACCTTTAAAAATCCTAAGTCCATTCATATCTAAGGCGTGGGTGCTGGTGGCCGTGTCAGAGGAGCAGCGGGTGGCAATTGAAGTTCGAGGTGTCAACCCACCAGGAATCCCTGATGGGTGAATCTTGATAGGCAAGGCCCCAAGACCACAGACTCCAGAATATCTTTTGCTTCTTCTGTGCCTTTACATGTTTGCCACTGCCATCTTCCTCTGGTATCTGGCATGTTGTGAATGGGTGTGGGGAGATCCCCACTGCCTGTAATGTAGTGTGTTTATCACATGGAAATATCCCATCCTATTGGGCATTTTTATCTGTGGATTATTATGAAGATGATTTCTTCCTAAGCTGTACCATCTAATTGATAATAATAATATTAGTTTAAGTAGAGTTTTGATGACTGAAAATAAATACAAGAAAGTGTCATACAACTAGGGCCTACGAGTTTCACCTAAGGAGCTGCATAGATTGCAGTTCAGGTTAATGGTTAAGGAAAACAGTTGAGTCCCAGGAGCCAAGCTGGCTCAAATTCTTTTAATCTTGATGTTGGGAGATGTGTTCACAGGTTTCAGAGTGCATCATAGCTGAAACAAAGCCTTAAAATAACTTAGGTTAGATTGAGATGTTTTGATAGAAGCTTTGAGATGAAAAACCCTAGAAAACAAGCTAAAGTTCACAAGGACACATAGCTAAGGGATAGACTCATTAGGTTAGGGATCAAAAAACAAAGCAGCCCAATTATTATTAGCTGATGTACTTTCCTTGCTAGGATTGGTTAGTGATCAAAGATGATGATTAATTCCTTCTACACATTTCTGCCCTCAATCTCCTGATATAAAAAACTATTGATATTTTGGTATGTACCCTAGAGATTTAAAGTGGAGTTTGAAGCTTGTTTTTTATATGGAAAAATTTGTTTTGTGATTCTATTAAGATTCCTTATAAAATTACTTTTCAAGATAAGTAATAATATGATTGATTCTTTCATTGTAATGTCAATATGCAGCCTACCAGCAAAAATACTGGCTGAGAAAAATACCTTGCTTGCTCACACTCTGTTAATCTATAATAAGTTACTTAGATGTAAGTGTTTGTGAGTTCTTGGGATGATTTTCTTTTAATCATGTAAGGGAGATGGAAAACATGTTTTTACCTGTATTCATTATAATCATTCACTTGAAAAATAGAATGTAACCACATTGTAATTTCTATATTGACTGAAAGACTTTGGTGGGATATATATGCTGTGGAGGAAAAATAGGGAAATGGAGAATAGAGAATACAGAAGAAGAATAAAGAAAAAGTCTGAAGGAAACCACCAAGAGAGTGTGTGAGTATCTTTTCCCTTACCTCGTTAGATGAAGTCTTGGCATACTGAATCTGTGGATCTCCTTCAAGCCTCGTACTGCTGGAGGCTGGTCCTCATGGAAGCAGTACATGGGTAATAATATTGTTGTCATGAACAGCAGCAGAAAATGTGAAGCTTTGGTAAGCATTTAAAATTTTTTTATTACTTTTTATTTATACAATATATAGATTTTGATTATATTCCCCCTCCTCACCTCCTCCCAGATCCTCTCCATTCTCCCTATCCACCCTATTTCATAGTCTTTCTCTCTCTCAACAAAACAAAATAAGAAAAACAACAAAAAATTAAAATAAAAATCTCTAAGCACTTCTAATGGGTAGTGTATATGGACAAGAGCTATCTGGGACAGGGGATATGTAGCAAGGAGAAAGTTTCTTCTGTAGAGTCTTGTTTATGATGTACTACTCCGAGGCAATTCAACGTCAGTGGAAGACATTTTGAAAGGAGTGGAAGTCCTGGCACAGTGCTCGAGAGGCCTCTTGGGAGATATACCGAAGAGATGCGAAGCCTCATTCATAACAAATGCTTACTTGGCCTGTCCATATGCTAGGGTTGATCTACCCCACTGGAGGAAGAAGGTACTCTTGTTCTTTTTGTTTTATCAGTGAGGTCCAGGGATGTTGAACTGGGGTTGGAATGGTCTCTATGTTTCTAACTACAGTGCTTGTAATAAGTGTAATAAGTGAATCTACACGAGGAAGTAAGAAGCCTCAAAAAGTAATTCACAAATGTAGCGTTCAGGAAGGACATCTACAGTAGCTGGCCTGGGCCCACTTCTTTTACCCAGACTCTTTACACTGACTCTTTAGTAATTAAAGTGAAAACAACATAGTTTGGGGTGCATACAGGTGACTCCAAGTTGCCACTAACAACCACTGTCATTAAGTCCTTTACTTTATGTTAGTTTAAAACTCCTCTGAACAAAAACAGTGGCTCTCAAGTGTGAACCTCTGACCAGTGCCACCAGTAACATCTGGATACTTGGCTAGAAATGTAAATTGTTTGGCCTTATTTCTGGTTTTCTAAAATTGAAACCATGGAGTGGAGCCCAGCAATCTGTGTTTTCAAAACTCTCTAATTAATTCTGATGCACGTCTGTTTGAGAAACACTGATTTTAGACAGTTGCTACAACTCATTTTTATATAGGAAAAATTTACTTTAAAGTCATGAACGTCAAAGATTAGGTAGTTTCAATGGTTATTTCCTCCCCATTTGAAAGCCACTATTGCTATCTTACCTGATGTATTTGTTCATCCTTTCTACTCATCTAACCTGCCCCGTTATTGTATGCCTTGTACTGTATGCCTTACAGACCCATCAGGAAAATATGATCTAGATGAGATGGCACAGTAAAGCTTATGCTGCATTTTTCTTCCTTGAGGCTCACATGGGAATCATACATAACATCATCTGCCAATGGCTTGGTGATATTAAGGTTAACCAACATGAAATTCAGGAAAACAAAGTAGCTTTTGATTAAGAACCTATACCTCTGTGGAGGAAATCATAACATAAGAAGTGGCATAGAAAAATCCAATCTTACTTTGCTGAGAGTTTTGTTGCTACACGAGTTGTAGCAATGATTGCAGTTAAGGAAGTACATATGTGGAGAGCCAGCTGGCGGTTTATACAAGGTCAGATTCATTATTTGATAAGATCATTACATTGCTGGAGTCTCTGCAGGCCCAGAAATTAATTTTTCAAGTTTTCCCTGAGGTGATTTCTTTTGGGCATTGTTAACCAAACCAAGTCCCTAAGAGGCAAGTGTGTTGTCCAGCATGCTCACTTGTTAATTGCAACTCAAAATATTGAACTTTCAGGTAGAATATGATGCAAGTTTATCTTGGTATTATGAAATTCTCGTTCCTCTCAGAAAAACTAAAATAATGTTAAATAAAATATGGGAGGCTGATCCTTGGTGGACATGGACCAGTCTAGGGATAATGATTTGGAACACCACTGGTCCAGTACATCTGTCTTCTCTTGGAGTGTGTTAGCATCTATTTGAATAGTTATTCTGATATCAGGACATGCCTTCTAGAGCATCCTGATAGCCACTTTTAAATACCTTTTTCTGGCCTTCCCAGTCATTTTTCTTTTGTTACTATACTCATTCTTCATAAGGAAACAATAGGGCTTATTTTAATATGCTATTATTTGTCCTCATCTGATGAGGCTTCATCCTAATCTCATTACCAAATTCCCAATTCAGCAGTTTACAAGTAATTTTTTTAGGAGAGATAACACTTTTTTTCACAGAAAAATACTATAGGTTATTTGCATGATGATTTTCTATACTTTCTTCTTCTTTTCAAAGCACAATTTGAATGCTGAGTATGTGATTGCTGGCAGGAGTGGAGGTAATATACTTGGCCACCATTCTGCTCTATCTCATCAAGTCTAGGAAACTATTATTTGTTGGAAAAATGTGTATAGTCCTAAGGAGCAAACACGCAAACAAATCTTCCACCAGTTATAATGCAGTCCTTTTGTACTTATACTCTGAGTGTTTTAGACTCAGACACAGAGTTTAAAAGCCAATGTCACTCCTGGGTGTGCACAAAAAAGGAAGTAATAGATTCAAGTTTTTCTTAAATGTTTATACTTGTTGAATTATGTCCTGAATTTATTTTTAGTTGAGCCATTGACTGTCATCTTTCCTTCACTCTCTTTTCCTCTAGAGAGGGTTATACTACGTAGTCCAGGTTGGCCTTAAAGCTTGTAGTCTCCTGTGTCATCCCCCTCCACCTAAGTGCTGGGATTACAGGTGCATGCCACCGTGCCCAATGATTATTTATTTATTCATTTAGTCTTCACTTACAGTAACACCATCCTCTACCCCTCTAATCACAGCTCTCACATCTCTTGCATATACACCACTGCCGAGGCGACACTTTTAGATTGGATATTTATATTACTACAAAGTATGTCTGGTATAGTCGGTCACTAATCCTATAGAATGGCTCAGAGGGTGAGGATAAGAGGTATAAATTTGGTCAAATTAACTTGACTGGATTAAAATAGAGACATGTATTCAGGCTAGTGCAAAATGACTATTTACCACTTCCCTTTTTGTTAAAATGAAAAATATTCTACAAGAGTATAGACATTTAAAACGTATTTCACAAAGTAATGTGTTTTATTACAGCTTCTTCTCTGTCTTTGTCTGTCTCACACAGACATATGTCATTATATTTTCTTCTCATTCACCCTTACACTGCCCTCTACCATTCTCCTTACTCGACCCTTGTAGTTCTCCTTCCTTCCCAAAAACCAGCCCCTTTCTGCTTTTGTACCACATGTGTTCTGTTTTGCTTTTCTTTTTTTTCTCTTCTCATATCAGCTCCCTTAAGATCTCTTCCTTTCTTCTCATGGCCTTGAGACATGGGTAATACAGATAAATCATTTAAGGCTCAGCAAGTCAGTCACTTATGCTTAGCACTTTGATCAGGTAGGAGTCTTTGCATTAATCAACCCCCTCTATAAAAAAAGGGGCTTCTTTGCCCCAGGCTAAGTTGTACTTCTCGATGGGTATAAAGCCAATGTTTAGAAGACAGTTTGATAACAATACTAATATATTCCCCCTCTGGGCGTATGCCCTTTATAACTAAAAGTTTTGACCAGGTTTGTAGTTTTATGCCCATGTGGAATGGATACTATATTTCAAGACTTCTTTGTTTTTCCAAGATTTGCCTTGTGATGTAGAATGTGACCTATTTTAGAGAAGTTTCCACTGCCTGCTAAGAAGGTGTATTCTGCTTCTGATGGATGCAATACTCTTATTTAAAAGCCCCCAACTTCTGGAAGAAGAATTGTCTACCTACTAAAGATACCGCCACTCCAAACTCTTTTTTATTTTAATTCTCTAAATTTGATTTTTAACTCATTTTTTGTTTATAAAGTAGTAGGTTTTGATACTTATTTGCCATGAATTCTTAGTTATTAACCCTTCCTCAATGCCCTTCCATTTCTCCATTCTCCCTGTCCTAACTCTGTTTAATCTTTTTCATGATCAACTGCACTGTACTACATTCATATCCTATTTTACTGTTTCTCCTGCTTAGAGTCTCTTTGCTCACAGCTCCTTTCTTTACCCTGTCCTCCACAGACACTCAAATTTAAATACAGAAATACAAATTTTATGAGAGGATCTGAAAATGAGAAACCATACAGTGTTTGTCTTTCCAGGCCTGGTTTACCTCACTCAGTATTTTACACAGTTTCATTGTTATTGACTGAACAGAAATTTCATTGTATGTAAGTCCAATGTTTTCATTATCCATGCATCAGTTGATAGACAACTAGCTCCAATTCCTAGCTTCTGTGGATGGAGTCGATTTGAATATGGACTTACCTTTCTCCCACTAGATTGAATAAGATACAAAGTTATTTCAGTTCCTTTTTGTTTTTCAAGATTTACTTCATGATCTGGGATATGACCTATTTGTTTCCTGGGCTGAGGAGGTGTATTGTTTTCCTTTTGGATAGAAGATTCTGCAAATATCTATTAGTCTCTCTATGCTGTACTTTGAATTTGAAGTGTATTTGTTGGTTTTGAGTTCGAATGACCTCTTTGAAGATGAGACTATAGCACTGAAATCACCCACTATATTATTTTAGCAAAACCTATCACATATTTTATGACCAACATTGCTTTTTTATGGAACTAGGGCCCTCAAAAATTGAGTACATATATTTTATAATATTATATCTTTTCATTAATATGCAGTGGCCTTCTTTATTTCTTCTAATTTTAGTTTGAATTAGGTTTTATCAGACATCAGAATATCCACACCAACTTGTTTTGATTTCCATTTACTTGAACTGACATTCATTCTTTAACTCTCAGTTTGTGGCTATTAACCACTGAGGTGTGTTTCTTGAACACAACAGATACTTGGTTCTACTGTTTAATTTAATTCAGTAAGTATCTTAGAGTTTAGAGTCTACTGCTGCAACAAAACACTACCACCAAAAGGCAAGTTGGGGAGAAAAGGGTTTATTCATCTTACACTTCCACATTGCTCTTCATCACCAAAGGAAATCAGGACAAGAACTCAAGAAGGGAAGGAACCTGGAGATGGGAGTTGATGCAGAAACCATGGAGGAATTCGTGGCTTGCTTAGCCTGTTTTCTTACAGAACCCCAGACCACCAGCCCAGGGATGGCACCACCCACCATGGTCTGGGCCCTCCCTGACTGATCACTAATTGAGAAAATGCCCTATAGCTGGATCTCATGGAGGCACTTCTTCAACTGAGGCTCCTTTTCTCTCTGATGAATTTAGCTTGTGTCTAGATGGCACACACACACACACACACACACACACACACACACAAAAAAAAAAAACAAACAAAAACAAACAAAAAAAAAAAAACCAACCCAAAACCAGCCAGTGCGGTAAGCTAACCTACATCTCTTCACTGGTGATTTGAAACCTTTAATATTTGTGGTTATTATTGTGAGATTTTTCTAATTTCTGTAATTTTGTTGGTTGTTTTTTTTCTGGTTGTTGTTTGCTTTTTCCCTTAGTAGTATTAGGGCTTTATTGATTTACTCTATCTAATATGTTCCTTCCTTTTAAATTTATTCATCTAATGAATGCATTTTCTTTTTTGTAAAGTTACATTTTCTTTTTTCATTTTTCTTTATTAAGAAATTTTCTACTCACTCCACATACCACCCAGAGATCACACCTCCTTGCTCCTCCCACCCCCCAGCTCTCCTTCCCAAGCCACCCTACGTCCCCATATCCCCCAAAATCGAGGTCTCCCATGGGGAGTCAGCAGAGCCCAGCTCACTGAGCCTAGGCAGGTCCAAGCCCCTTCCCACTGCACCAAGGCTGTGCAAGGGGTCACACCACAGGCACCGAATTCCTAGAAGCCTGCCCATGCACCAGGGACAGATCCCAATCCCCCTGCCTGGGTGCCCCCCAAGCAGTTCGAGCCAAACAACCGTCTTCCATATCCAGAGGAACTGGACTAGGCTCCACAGACACTAGTCCACAGTTCATGGGTTTCCACTAGTGTGGCCGGTCATCTCTGCACGTCTTCCCATCATAATCTCTAAGTGCCTCACCTGCAGAATCCCTTCTCTCTCTCATCAATTGGATTCCCGGCTCAGCCTGGTGCCTGGCCGTGGATCTCTGCATCTGCCTCCATCAGTCACTGGACAAAGGCTCTATGATGGCAGTTAGGGTATTCATTAGACCGGTCACCAGAGTAGACCAGTCCAGGCACCCTCTAGACCGCTGCCAGCAGTCCAAGGTGGGGTCATCCTTGGGGATTCCTGAGAGCCTCCCCAGCACCCTGCCTCTTCCTTTTCCCATGATGTCCTCATCTATCAGGTATCTCCCTCCCTGCCCTCCCACTCTGTCCCTGTTCCCGCTTGACCCTCCCATTTCCCTATGATCTCATCCCCCACTCCTCGCCCTCCACCATCCCCCCACTCCCAGTCCGCTCACGTAGATCTCATGCACTTCTCCTTCGCTGGGTCATCCATGTGTATGAAGGCATTTTCTATGTTTTCACGACTGACCCAGCTTTTCTTTCTCCTTTGTGCTCAGGATTCCTTCGAGCATATCTGTGGCGCTAGCTTGGTTGCCATGAACTGTCCTCACCAGTGTTTGTCTTGAAACGTCTTGTTTTCTCCACTGATTTTTTTAAACGACAGCTTTACTGGGTGTTTGGTTGGAATTATTTACTCCCAGAGCTTAGAACATGATTCCATGCTTCCTTGGCATTTAGGGCTGCCGGTGAGATCTAATGTTATTGTAGTGTGTGTGTGTGTGTGTGTGTGTGTGTGTGTGTGTGTGTGTGTGTG